>LPNX010340811.1:73822-172866 GCA_001517045.1 Pseudotsuga menziesii | reverse complement strand
TACCATTCCTTTCCTCTTTCCTCCCTCAGGAGTAGTTAGCGCCCCAGTCATGGCTACCCTTAGCCTTCCTGGGTTAACCTTAGGATTACCCGTTTGGTATTTTTCGCCTCCCATTCCCCCGCCGACACCAAATGTCGTCTTGCAACCGGTGAAACCCATTGTCACTACTAATCAACCACCTCCTAGTGTTGCTACCCCGTCATCCTCCGCGAAACCCCCCCCCTCTTCTTACCAAACCCACTGGGGGCAGAGGCCCCCAACCTTACACCGCTGCCCCACCTGCTAAAACAGTCAAAAACCCCCCTGTGTTTCGTGCTCCTCCCAAATGCGCGCTATGCGATGAGTTGGGCCATGCGACTCACCTATGTCCTCAGTTACCAGCATTAAAAGAGTACATGCAAATGCTCGATGACGACCCCACCATCCCGGTTGTCCATCTAGATCCAACCCCTCAACCTCGCGATAAATCCCTGCGCACTAACCACTCCTGTGCCTTATGCGATGTTTACGGGCATTACTCCCATCACTATCCCGATCTCCCCGAGTACAGGCTAGCTCTCTTTGATATGAACAATCCGGAACCTGAGACGGCACCACTCATTATTGAGGAAATCCATTCCCCGGTCTCTCCCCCTTCCGCAGAGGTTAATACCACTCTCTTTGAGATAAACAATCTAGATCTCGAGATGGCACGCCTCACCATTAAAGAAATCGATTTCCTGGTCTCTCCCCCTTTCGGAAAGGTCAATCCCATTCTTTTCGAGATGCACCATTTAGCTCTTGAAACGACATCACCCACCATTGTGGAGATCCACCCCCCGGACTCTTCCTCTTCCGAAGAGATTAATACCATATATATGATCTCTTTCGTCACTACACCCCCGTCAATCGATTTGACGAGCCAAACATTCCGTATGGATGAGGAAATTCTCGAAGCTCTCACTGCCCCGGATTATCCTTGGGATGACATGCACCATTGTTCATACTTCCTCCCAGATGAACATTCCTCTAACACTGCTACCCAATTTGCAGTCGAGTCCAAAGACTTCCTTCCCCCAAAGGTCGACTGGTTCAAAGACCCTATTCCTGCTCCTGACGCCTTCGAAGAGGGTAACATGGCCAACATCTCACCTGTCATTAAAATTGATATCGCTGCCCCCGGAGGCACCCCCGAACTCATCACTTTAGGAGCATCTTGCACTGAGCAAGAGATTGAGGAATACAACAAACTCTTCAGAGGATTCCGCAATGTCTTTGCCTGGTCTTATACCGAAACGCCCGGTCTTGACCCTGCCATTAAAGAGCACCACATTGACACATGGCCTGATGTACCCCCCGTTCGTCAGAAACAGCATCCCATTCATCTCTAGCTACAGTTTTGGAATCAGCACGACGAGACCGTCACAATGGTCACCTCGTAGCATTATTATTATTATTATTATTTTTTCTACGTCATTTTTTGCCCATTTTTCGATACCAATAGTCACCTCGGTTTGCGTGCCACTTCAGCCACTCTCCATTTTTAACACTTTTCATATCGTCGGATTCATTTTTTCGAGCTCCTGATGATGCTTGAGATCATTTCTCGCTCTCACTTGGCACAATTTCAACATTGTGCCCCGACACCTTTTTGCCTCGGTTTACGCGCCACTTCGGCCGTTCTCCGTTTTTCACACTGTTGATATCGCCGGATTCATTTTTTCGAGCTCGTGATGATGCTTGAGATCATTTCTCACTCTCACTTGATACAATTACAACAGTGCGTCCCTACACCTTGCCGCATCAATTTGCGCGCCACATCGGCCGTCATCAGATTATTTCACACTTTTACATTAGCCATCCACTCCTATCATACTGCAAATGTTTCGCTATTTTTCCACCATTCATTCACCCCGCAAGGAGGCCCACCAGTGTTCCCCCCCCACCCTCAGTCCCGGTCATCATCAATGTTCCTTGATCGAACACTTTCTCCTTGCCTAGCCATTAATTCAGAGTCTTCTTATTTTGCTTTCAGACTCCTTAAAATTGAAAGAAACCACGAGCATGAACTGTCATGGGCTCGTAAAATCCACATGACAGTACCATTCTACTACTTCAGAGTCTTCTTATTTGCTTTCAGACTCCTTAAAATTGAAATCAACCACGAGCATGTACTGTCCTGGGCTCGTAAAATACACACAACAGTACCATTCAAAAACTTCAGAGTCTTCTTATTTGCTTTCAAACTCCTTAAAATTGAAAGCAACCACGAGCATGAACTGTCATGGGCTCGTAAAATCCACATGACAGTACCATTCCATCATTTCAGAGTCTTCTTATTTTCTTTCAGACTCCTTAAAATTGAAAGCAACCACGAGCATGAACTGTCATGGGCTCGTAAAATCCACATGACAGTACCATTCCATCATTTCAGAGTCTTCTTATTTTCTTTCAGACTCCTTAAAATTGAAAGCAACCACGAGCATGTACTGTCGTGGGATCGTAAAATCCACACGACAGTATCATTCCATTACTTTAGAGTCTTCTTATTTGTTTTCAGACTCCTTAAAATTGAAAGCAACTACGAGCATGAACTGTCCTGGGCTCGTAAAATCCACATGACAGTACCATTTTATATCCACACTTCTTCTCGTTCACTAACCCATGAAGAAGTCCCCCCGCGCCCCTTGGCGCTATGATCGATCATCTCGGCAGCACCACCACTAAGGTCGCCTTTGTTCAGAGTATTCTGCAGTATCCTACCATCACAGCTTGAGTCTCCTTCAGCCCATTCACCCTCAGATCCCATACAGCTATGATCCCTTTACCACCAGTCAGTCCCATATACTGCCCGATCATCCCCGCCATCATAATCTGAACAAAGGAAGTCTAAGTCCACCCACTCTACTTGCCCAGTTATTTACCCCAGTTTATCAACCCTGCCATCAGTACTATCACATTTTGGTTTTTTACCTCGCGCTCCTGTCAAGAAAACATCATTGCCTTGATAGTTACAGGTCTCCCTCTGTCGACGACAACCCCTCTATTCCAGAGGATAGACCTAGAGGCCCCTGCGCCTTGGACCCATCACCATCTGTGATGAGTGCCTACGGACCATTTCGGGAGGAATCATTATTGCCTCTCCAAATGGTTGTTTCTCACATGTTCGACTTCAGCACATTGATCGCATAGTTGAGAATCGCACAGGATTCATATCCAGTCCATGATTTGTCGAAGACCCCGGATTTCCCCCGACTCTAGCACATTGGTGAGTCACTTCGGAACGCCCAGTTATATGTTCCCGTGGATGTCCGGGCTGCGTTGGCGATTGCATTCGGAAGCCATTCAGTTCTATGCTTCTTTGAGTACCCAGTTCAGTTCCAGATCAGTGTACCATTACGAGTGTGAACCTTGTCACTCTGATCCAGCAGCGCATTAGTTCCTTCAGAACCACATTCAGTAACACTGCTTCCATTCCAGTATATCAGTTTTTCAGCTCAGACATGGTCTGCTCAGCAGTATGTTCCAGATTTGTGTCCCTTCAGGACCCTCATGATATGCACAGTGATTATCTACTACAGGTCCTTCATTTTTGGGCCTCACAAGTGATTTTTCCGTATCTTGATACGAGCATGGGAATGCCCGCCTCATCCATCTATTGAGATTATTCCTCATTCAGTATTTGAGGACATGTATATGTTAAAGTCCCCATATTTTGGACCTCATTGTTATTACTATGCTATATCCTGATACGAGCATGGGAATGCCCGCCTCGTTCAGATGATCAGATAATTCCTCATCCATTATTGAGGTTATGTGCTTTTTAGTCCTTGCAGGTGGTTCGAGATCAGTGTTCTGGACTTCAGCTGGTTCTTTCTTTTCTCCACACCCCAGGAAAACCAAATATGACTTATGATGTCCATCGACCATACGATGAGCTCCTGCCCTCGCACATCAGGGGGCAATCTGTTATCACCTAAAAATGGTTCACTGCCTCATCTGCCCCATTACATGGCTCATTTGTCCATTTTCCTACCATATTTCCATCAAAAACCCATAAAACCATGCAAAAAGCCTCCAAAAGGCTTAAAGTGCCTCCAAAAGGCCATAAAACCCTCTTTTCCTCCAAAAATATCCAAAATTCCTCCAAAAAAGCAAAAAAGGAATAAAAATATAAAATAATGAGGAAATGAGGAAAAAACCCTAAATAGCTGAAAACCTAACCCTAAAACCACATGGTTTTCAATTATAAATAAGGGGTGGAAACCCATTATTCATATCCACAATCAAAGTATCCTGCCTCTGCCAAAAATTGCTCGTGAAACCATAGCTCACCATTGAAGCTACTTTCACCGTAAGAGCCCCCTTTTTGGCCCATTTCCACCATTGGAGAAAGAGAAGAAGCAGCTTGAAGCTCGGAGCCACCGACATCGAACCAACGCAACGGACTTCACCAACCTCCACATTGGAGGTAACATCAATAAAGATCATTATTTACTATTTACTGCTTTTGTTTTATGTTATTTACTTTCTACTGTTTTTGCTTCATGAATGTTTAGATTAGCTTTTATTTCCTTTTAGCACTTTTAATTCATATATCATTTGAACTGCTACTAAGGAATCCATTGTCCTTAGTAGGTACTCATTCGTACAAGCGAGGGCTAAAACCCTAGCTACAGGTGGGAAGTCAAGTCTCCACCAATGCTATACAGGTGCTGGGCCTAAAGGCCATATTACTGACACTGGGCAGGATAGCAGGCTTAGCCTCACTCCATCAGGCCTCGCGGCCACTGATGTACTATGCGGTGCAGTGTATGAGACCGACCATATATGACTGGAGCACTACACTAGTGAGCAACATGAAACACCAGCTTAGTGAGTGTAAGGCAGGCAGGATATGGAACGTTGGGTTTAGCAGCATATTGAGCACGTTTTTCTTCGAGCATGTTCCAGGATTGAGCCCTAGAGTTGACGTTCCTCTCCACGGGGTTCGAGATCCGGCCCAACGACGTTGGGCAGATGCTATGCACAGACTGGGGGGTTGTAGGGTGGCCAACCCATATCCAGCTGACTTCTTTCCATGGTGGCGACGATAGATTGTTGCCATAGATAACTACCCCTATGGAAGAATATATTTTTGGGGGGATTCGGACATGCCATTGCCACCAGGATCGACATACGGAGAGATAGGTACTGAATCTTGACTCTCACTCTTTTAAAAAAAAAATTGAGTTATTTAATTTTTTTGTATTTTCTTGATTATGTGAAATCAAAAAGACATGTTTTTGCATGACGACGCATAGTGACATCTACCATTCATGTACAGATGTAGGACCATGGCAACCAGAGGGATTCCCACATCATAGATGGAGGGGAAGAGGGGATGACATCATAGGTACGGATGCGGAGCGAATGCTCCAGGGCATTCATACCAACTTCATGCGACTGACTCACAGGGTTCCCATGGCGCAAGTCGAGGACTTGCCTAAGGCCATGCATCGACAGGTGGTGGGTGTGCCACGCGCATGGGTGCGTTTATTCCGACAGCTAGCTAGAGTCGTAGTGACGTATCATGATCACAACCCTCCCCCTCCACAGGATTAGACACCTGGGAGTATATATATTTTGTACTATCGTGTATTATATGATGGAAGCTTTGAAAGCTCCACTTTTGTATATGACACTATGTGTTACCACATTTTGATATATATAAAAAGTTTTATGGTGATTGGTTTATTTATTTACATGTGTAAAAATGTTTATGATTAATTTATTATGAATGAAACAAATGCCAATCTAACACGTAGTTAGCATATGAGTCAGCAACTTGATTATCATTTCTTGGAATGTGTATATATGTAATACTGTCAAATTGTTGTTCTAACAATATCACACGTAAGAATCTTCTCAATAACGTCGGATCTCTAACATGGTACAAACCATTGAGCTATGACACTACTAACTCTGAATCAAGACATACCTCAAGAGATAGAACACCATGTGAAATGGCATCCCGTAGAAGCTCGATAACAGCACTATATTCAGCAACATTGTTGGAAGATGGACGTAGACATACACCTCCTGAAGACAGTACCTGACCCATAGGAGTATAAATCACCCAAGAAGCAGAGGCTGAGTGTTGAGTGTGACGACTTGCACCATCCGCAAATCCTATGTAGGTGGAATATTCCATTGACATCTGCCACAAGAAACGGAAACTAATCACAAACTTGATCACGATAATAAAAATACCTAACTATGCAAAGCTGTATAATAATATACAACAAGCAGCCTTGGCTAAAGATCATGCATAGTATTTTTTGAGATAGAGTCCATTTCTAGGCTCCTCCAAAGCTGTGCCTTCATAATCGACTAACTCATAGGCACCCTTCTCTAAGACACGCTTGACCACGTAAGGACCATGCCACATAGTATTAAATTTCCCTGCCCCCAAGGGTTCTTTCGATTGATTCCACAAAAGGAACAAGTCTCCTTCACTAAACACTCTTGGACGGACAGACTTGTCATATTGGACCTTAACGCGACGCTTATTAACCTCTAGAGCCATCAAGGCATATCGACGCTGCTCATCAAGTTGCTCGAGGTGGACCAAACGCTCCTCCAAAGGTGAAGTGTCTGGTAAGAGCTCCATAGCTAGCTTCAATGAAGGAATATCACATTCAACCGGCAATATCAACTCCACTCCATGCACAAGCTGATATGGAGAAAAACCAGTGGCAGTCTTAACCACGGTTTGATATGCCCACAAAGCAGGGTATAACATAATATGCCAATTCGTCTTGCTCTGTGCGATGGTTCATTCGAGAATGGACTTAAGTGATTTATTCACTGCTTCAACCTGTCCATTCACTTGGGGGTAGTAAGAAGACGAGTGCTCTTGCTTATACCCTAACTTGGATGCCAACTCTTCCATCATACACTTCTGAAAGTGTGATCCATGGTCAGTGACAAGCTCTCTTGGAATCTCGAACTGAGTAATGATTTGGTTGAATACGAAGTGAGCGGCTGTCTCATCGTCGGATTTTACTGTAGGTATTTCCTCAGCCCATTTCGTGAAATAATCCATAGCCACTATAATATGATGGTGCCCCCCAGTCGAAGCTGGGCTGCAATCCATAAAATAGAGCCCCCACTTGGTGAAGGGACCGGCGGTGATAATAATATGTAACGGGCCAGGCTTTGAGCGCATATTCCGTGTGAACACCTGGCAAGGGTGGCACCTCTTGAGCGCATCAACACAATCTTTAAAGATCAATGACCAGAAATAACCCGCTCTCAAAATCTTTTGAGCTCTAGAAATCCCAGATAAATGACCACCACACGCCCCTTCGTGGCAATCATTCAGCACAACCTCAGCCTCCTCGTGAGTTAAACAATGTCGTAAAATGGAATCTACCCCACGGCGGTACAAAGTATTGTCCACTATAAGGTAGTTATTAGAGACGTGACGTAATCATCGTCATTCATCTCGCGAGAGGTGGGTAGGGGTCCTCTGTGTTTGTAGATATACTATGATATCTCCATACCATGGGTCAGACGTCGAGATTAAGAAGATGTGTTCATCAACAAACGTATCTTCACAAATCGACTCCTCGGCCTCGCTCGGGAAATCCGATATAAGCTCTGCAAAAATTAACGATTTCTTCAACTTTGCCGAAACAAACTCAAGATCGAACTCTTGCAGGATGACAATCCATTTATTATACTTTCCCCCAATCATCCTTTGTGTGAGGACGAACTAAAACGGATTGACATGGGCCACAACGGAGATCTGACGAAGGAGGATATAATGTCTCAAATGCTGAACCGCATGTATGGTCGCTAAAGCAAGCTTCTCAACATGAGAATACCGAATCTCTGCGTCAATAAGGTTTCAGCTCAGATAATATATGACATGCTCCTGGAGCTCCTCATCCTCCTGAACCAATACCATACCAATCGTCTCTAAAGACGAGGCCACATATAATAGGAAATCACGGCTATAATCCGGAGGACTAATCATTGGGGCTGATGCTAGGGCTCACTTAAGTGCATCAAAGGACTCCTGGGCTCGCTCATCCCATTTGAAAGGAGTATCCTTTTTCAAGAGACACATGAAGCCTCTAGTCAAATTGGAAAAATTGACCACAAATCTTCGTAAGAAGTTTGCCATACCTTGCAAACACTAAAGATGACGAATATTCTTTGGGGGAGACAACTGAAGTATTGCCTCAACCTTTAAGGGATCGACTCTTATGCCCTCCTTTGAAACGATGAATCCTAATAAACGACCTGACTTTACACAAGAGATGCACTTATGAGGATTTAGTCGAACCGAATAGTGCCAGCTTCTTTCAAATACCAATCTCAAGTGATAGGAATGACGCATTCTCATGCGAGAATGAGCAGCAAGGTCATCCAAAAATACTTCAATAATAGACTTGAGATCGTGGAAAATCAAGGTCATTGCTCGCTGAAAGGTAGCTCCAGCGTTTTTAAGGCCGAAAGGAATCTTCCGATATGAAAACGTTCCCCAAGGACAAATAAATGCAGTCTTGTGTTGGTTCTTAGGTTTAATCTGGATCTGATTATACCTGAAAAAGCCGTCCATAAAGGAAAACACCTCGCTACCCGCACACTCATCCAAAATCTGATCTATAAATGGTGTGGGGAAGTTATCCTTAGGACAGGCACGATTTAAATCGTGGAAATCCGTGCATATTTGGATCGCTCCTTGCTTCTTATCCACCGGAACAGGGTTTGAAACCCACTCCGTCAAGGGAACGGGATAGATGAAACTGGATTTCAACAACTTCTCTATCTCTGCCTTAATGGCGGATGCTTTCCTAGGATTCACGGTGCGTAAGTGTTGTCGAACAGGCTTAGCATTGGGGTAAGTCTTAATCTCATGTTTGACAATTCGAGGGTCAATACCTAGCATCTCATCATAAGACAAAAGCAAAAATATTATGTAATTCCTTGAATAGCTCGGTATACTCGAGAATCTCAGCCTGGGAACAATCCGCCCCAATATAGACATTCTCAATGGTGCCAGGATCACGAGAGATGTTGATAGAAATCATGGAAGATATGTTCGCCATGTTCCCATCAGCCATCTGACTAGGAGAGCTTAATGGAATCATGGGACTACCAACTCTCTGACTAAGAATCTCCCTATTATCCTCATGCTCCAAACAGTCGAGCGGTGGAAGGAAATATGATCTATGATGAAGTTCCTCCCATGGTGGCTCAACACCCAACATGGCCTCGATAATCGCTTCATCTGAAGGGAAAACTATATCCAGGTAGTCATGGGCATGAGAAGACTGTACTACCCATGCGGGTAGCACATAAGGGTCTTCCTCTTCCGTCCGCGAAGAGGAAGAACAAGGCTCTGCAACATTCATAAGATTGGCTTGATAAGCTATCATGGTTGCAGGAAGCGGCACATTGGTTTCGACAGGCTCACTCGAAATACTCAATGTAGGAAGAATCCAAGGATCTCCCATATGAGTCGTGCGAAAAGACACTGAGGTCGTAGAAGTTGAATCCCTATAGAAATGAGATCCTATCATGAGGACCAACGTAGGACAAATAAAGCTTCCCATGAGGGATGGATACATGCCTACACCCACACTCCCAGTTTCCAGCTGAGAGTGTTCAACGACCGGAACTGAAGTTCCTGAAGATGCAGTAACAGGGGAATTCTTGAATTCCATTTGATCAATCGTTACAATCTTCCCGTTATGAGGAAATCATACAACACAAAACACGGAAGAAGCAACGGCTTGCATACTATACATCCAGTTCCGACCCAGCAAGAGATTGTAGTTGAGGGGCGCATCAACCACCTCAACCTCAATCGCAATGGTCTTCCCTCCCAAATGGACTTTAAGGGATGGAATGATGCCATGCGGCCTAAAAGATCTCCCATCAAAAGCAGTTAACATAGTCGCTGACTTCAACAACTCAGCAGAACCAAGACCCTTCCAACAGGACAAAGACATCACAGATGCAACAGCGCCCTTGTCAATCACAGTTCGCTTGAAAATCATATTAAGACATTCTACGTGTACCAAAAGTGACACATAGTAGGGCAAGCGAGGCTGATGACCTGCAGTTTCAAATTTGATCACTAAGGAAGAATCATCGTCGTTCACACCAAGAGCAGAAAGCAAAGCCTTCCTTTGTGAAGGACAACTCTGAAGCACTTCCAATGCAGATATCGCACAAGGAGTATGGCCCAAATCCTTGACAACTGAATAATTCTGGGTGGCTCGGGCATTTGGTTTATTCCCTGAGCACTTAAGTACCCCCTTAGGAATGCGAGGTCCAGCTTCAGGTTTATCCGCAGGTTTCTCAATGCGCAAAGGAGTTCCTGGTGGATCGGGTTATTTTCCTGGGTTGGGTTGTGACGATCCATAATCTTTCGCATGAGTCACAACCTTGGCAGCACGGACAATGTTAATGTACCCACGAGCACTAGCCTCTGGTGGATCATTCTCACTAGATTGCTCCTGGGACTTCGAGTTCATATTCTGGTTATGCGGTAAAGGGTTCGTTAGCACAGCTGGGCCTTGTGCTAAGAGTCTCGAAGCTTCATCAATTCTAGGGCACAAGTAAGTGAGGTGATCATCCTTACATAGCTTGCAAGGGAATTTAACCTTACATTTAGCTTGCTTGTCCCCACCAGCATTCTGACCGTTCTTGTCATTATTGGAAGCATTCTCATTCCTATTCCCACCCTTTCGATTATTAGTATTACCTTTTTTCTTATTCCGTCTGGGTTGCTGGTTACCCTTCTAGTCCAACGATTGCACAGAAGTACACTCACCATTTGGGTGGGTTGAGACGAAGCCGTATCTTGTCTCGAAGCAGACTGGTTGAGTGACAATTGACTAACTTGTTTTGCAACCAAATCTACAGGTTTCGCACTTGCACAACCCACAATGCCATCGGTATGTGGTCCAGGTTTAACCTTGGGATCGAAACTAGAATGAGGAGCATCGGGAATAATCTCATACAACAAACCGGACTGAGCATAAATCAAGTCCAGTTCCTGCACCCTAAATATTGCTTCTTCCTCATTCTGCACTCCAGATGTAGAAACATCCTTCGCGATATATGGCAATAAATACTTGAGGAACCACTCGAGAAGGAACTCCGGCGGTATAAAAGCTTTAATTAATCTCTTCCGTCTATGCCACTCCTGAATATGATCAAAAATATGGGTGGCTTTATCTTGCTGAAATGTCAACAAGAGTTCAGTACCAACGTCATAGCGCACTGGTAGCTGGAATTTATTAAGAAAAGTCATCGCAAGATCGTCGAACAAGGTAACGACTCCCTTTGGTAACTCTATATACCATTTTGCAGCAGGCCCTGTAAGGGTGCATTGAAATAGTTGCAAGCGGACTGAGTCCTGATGTAACGAATTCGAAGAGCACGAAAGGTGAAATGTGGTAACGTGTTCACTCGGATCCTCTCCCGGTTTGCCTTCGACCTTAGGTATATCTGAAGGAATCTTGGTAGGGACAGCCGGCCAAGCCAGGTCATGAGCCACGGGATCGTTCGTAAGTCTCGATAAGTTAGGAAGGTTGAGCGTCGCGAGGAAAGGGAGCTTAGCATGATGAGGTCAATGGATCTCTCCCTGGTTCACATAGGTTTGAGCACCACAATGGCCTTGGCCATAGTGTCCTCCTCCTGTCTGACCTGTATAAGGTGACGTGGAAGTACCATAGTAAGGTGGACCTTGACTAGTAGGAGCTACGAAGCCATAATTAGGAGAATAAGCAGGTTGTTGATACCCGCCTCCGTAAGGTGAAAAAACCTATCCATACTGCGGACCGTAATAAGGTCCATAGGTCATCGCATGCGATGTCCCATGGGACACTCCGTAGGTAGGAAGATAAGCTCCGGAAGAGGGAACATACATACCCGAAGTAGGTATGTATGCTTCGAACGTAACAAGCTGACCACTAAAAGGGTGAATATAGCCTCCCAAAGCAGCGGGTGGTATATGAACTTGAGACACAATTGTTCTAGTAACCGCAGCACGGACCTGACTCGTAGCCATATATCAGCTCGAAGGACTACGTGGATAAGGTGGAGGATGTACATTTGAAAAAATCGGAACCGAGGACGAAGGAATATCAGTAATAATATATGTACTAGTGCCTATCATCACTCGTCTCGGACCTGGTATCCTAATCGGATCACTAGCCCTAGACCTAGGAGGGGGATAAGATGGAGCTTCCACCACTGGGATGGAAGGTGCAATGTGACTAGTACTCCCAAACCTCTCCGCAAGGTAAGGAATGGGATTTCCCCCAGGCATAGAGCTAGGCTCAAATTCAGATTCAACATGAAATGTCAAATCGTGCATAGGAAAACCAGTCATAGCATAACTACCGTAGCTAGTGCTAGGCGGGTCAAAGTGAGTCTCGGCGTCGTCCGGCATTCCATACCAATAACGTGTCAATGGGGAATCATCCCTAGGGTGAGTAGGTCTATCATGCAAATATCCTATCTGGGAAATCATAGGACCGAACTCAGCTAGGTCAGGTGAAGGATCGTACGTAGGAGTAAGTTCCCCATCGTCAATACGAATGGGAGGAGGTGGCTCAGGAATAGTCTCTGAATGATCCTCCATGGTGTGTGAATCAGTGTGTGACATATTCTGCCTATACTTTCTAGGTCCCTCTCCCAAAGGAGGAGGAGAAGTGGAAGGCGGAAGTCCTGTTAACTGACAAGAACGGTGCAGAACCGCACTCGAATCCACAATGACTCAACAAAAAGCAAAGACTCTCTATTTACGTAAACCCTAGGCCAACTAGCATGCACAGAGAAATCACTAATAAAATCTAAATCCAAATGCAAGCAAACAAGGGTTGGATAAGTGAGCTCCTGAATTTGGTCGGTATGTCTCACCTAGGAGAGTCCTGAGAACCCCTTGTCACCATAAGTGGAGGTACGGAACCAATTATTGTGGCCCTCAGCTTCAATGCGTATAGCAACTATGCTGTCCGACCCCAACCTGGCTAGGACACATGCAGAATAACCTCTACAAGTACCCCCTCGATATCCTAGGTAAGGTCACTAAGGTCACCTCAATATAATCAAAGCTCAGGCGGACAGTTGCAGGCGGGATTGACCATATGGGCAGGGTAGCAAAGCCCAAAACTCTCGAAAGAGCCCCCAGATACGAATACAATCCTGGAAATATCACTGGTGCTACTCAGTTATGACTAGGGGTCATCCCAATCAATAGCCACTCACACTGCCTCATGCTTAACTCCTGTTTGAGAGGAGGATCCTAAGAACGATGGTTATACCAAGGATTTCACACACTCCCTGGACAGACACCTAGATGTTGTTGTTTAGTGATATTGGAGAATTGACTTACAATGAACTATTCCAAGATCCTAAAACCTAAGCTTGTTGGTGCACCCTAGAAAATAAAAGAGTGTAATTCATTTTAATTAGCGTTGATTTTAGTTGGCTTTATTACTCAAAAATAGGATATGGTCGTGCAACTAGTGGTGTTATGACGCAATAGAAGTAAAATGCACACCGTAACAATCAATGCAAAGTGCAAATGATGAATGCAAATTTCTTCTTCAAATGATGAATGCAAAATTTTCCTATATGAAGTCCTAACTAGTACTCCAAAGAAAATCTAGATCTAATGCAAGTACAATGCAAAGTGCAAAATGCAATGCATTATGATAAGAAAATGTTTTTGTATTTTTTGAAAATATAAGAGATGCAAAAAGAAAAAGAATGATTCTACCAACCCTAGACTCTGCAAGCACACATAGACAGCATCCAAGCAAAGCACTAAGGTAAAAGAACTCTAATTCACTAATCTCAAACAAAAAATCGAAAATGCCATGACAAGAACTTACCTAAAAAAAAAAATTTAGGATAAAAAAACGTTTCCAGTTAGAACCAAAGGTCACAACAGACTCAGGCAGTTCCAAAGGAGACTCAGCAACTAACAGCATTCACCCAGCAACCAATTAACTTCCACAAAAGGGAAAAATCCATGGTATATGTGACTGTTCGCAGTAAACCCATGTGTATACATGGAAATCACAGAGGAAACCGCGTGTATACGCGACTGTAAATCAAGAACCCGTGTACAGGAAGAAAAGGTGCATAAAACAAGGCAAACAGACAGGCTAAGACAGAATTCACTCCAATTAGACTCTACCAAGCATACATGCCCCCAGACCCGACACAGAAACAAGAGAGAAAGAGAAATTCAAATACATTGAATGCCGAGAAAATCACCCCCAAAGGACAACTACTAGGAACTCCCCAGCGGAGTCGCCAATTTTGTTATGGAGAGAAATTCCTATGGCTTGGGGTACCACAACAGACAGCTTTGACTCCAGAAATCAATCTTTCCCAATATGCAATAGAAATAAAATGTCTAACACTAAAGGATCAGACCTCGTACCTTATTCCGGACGGTTGAAGTAGATCCCTGTTGAGCTTTCCAATCTTCAGCTTGAATTGATATAATACTTCCTCAAGAACAAGTAAATAATACAAGCATACTATATATCATGGTGTTAGATCTATTCTAGCATATATAATCAATAATGTAAAAGCATTTGACATATTCCAATGGATACAATATTCAATCAAAATACACATCATTGGACAGGAAAAGATAGTTCTTATTAATATAAATCAGAGATTACAAGATAGATACAACCTCTAACAGCATGTCTGCAAATCGAAGAAACTGAATCCCCCACTTGGGCCTCCACCACCTCAATCCTCCATCACTTAGATAGAAATCTCACTAGCAAAGGGAAAGCTTGTGAAGAACACAACAGTGCTCCAAAGGGACAAAGGGATGCAGACTCAAGCATAAATTTCGGGAACAATGGACTATAGTTTCGTTGCTTTCAATCTCTCTATATGCCTTCAATGTACCAAGGGGTTCCTTATATAGCTTCACAAGGGATAATGAAGGGTCGAATCCGAGCGATCTCAAGGCATATGGAAGGCCAGGAGTCAAATGAGTCGGATCCATGTCAAGGAAAACTCCAAAATGATTTGGACTATGCACACATCCCGATGTACACGGATATAGGGGTCAAACTCGCGTATGTACATGGTTATCGGGGAAAAAGCCGCATATATCATCTTTTATATAGTTTTTAGGGATGATCAAGGAAACATCAAAGGATAAAATATGGTCCATGGGGTCTAAAGAGTCTGTAGCGGGACAGGGGAAGGCCATACAAAGTGTGATTCACCTAGAGTGGTGAAATCTGCTATAACATCGACTGCTCTCTAAATTTAGTCAACCATAATGGTGTTTAACTAATCTAACTCCAATGCATACTTGTTCTCCCTCATTTGGCATGAACGGTTCTCTTCAACATGGTTGGTATGGAATACGGATCCTTCTTCAGCGTGGTTGGTGAAGTGGTGGAGAGCAGAAACATTGTACATGGGCGAGTCTTCTAGAATGCATCTAATGCATCAACCCAATGCGTGGACTGTTGGTGTGGTGTCCAACAAAGGAGGCTACAGGATGGCGGATCATCTATAATGCGAGCTTCATTACCCAGATAGGTGGACAGTAAACAATTTGCAGACTGTTCAAACGTCTTAATGCCTGAAATCAATTCTCAACAGCACAGGGTTGGTTCAATGAGTTGAACGATGAGCTGGACAGTGAGTTGGATATGTTGTGTGCATGTCTAGGATGAAATTTGATGTCTTTTTTTTGGTGCGCTAAGGACTAAGTTCTAGAGTAACAACGCTTAAATACATGGAAACTTTCCAACAAGTATCACGTAGTGAGCTAGATGGTGAGCTGGACGTGTTGTGTACATGGATAGCTAAATGCATGTTTGTTGTTAATTCGTCCAAAAAGACTATATAACCTGCAAACAAATATACATATAAATTAATAAATCAAATGTGCTTCAAACCATGTCAATTTTAATTAATAAAATCATAAAATGATAATAATAAAAGGATTTTACATAAACCTTAAATACATGGGGTTGAATAGTGATCTATGTGACATAAAATATGCAAATGATGACAAAACAGATGTTTAAATGAGTAATTTAACTATCAAAAATGATAACAAAACTAGGATCAACAAACTCCAAGAGACATCTGGATCTAAAATACCATGGGGGACTAAATAAGTCCATCCAAATTGAAACCATTTTTTTGGAAATCTCGTCACTGAGATTCACTTATCGATATGTTGTTAAGATCAAGAAAAAGAGAAAGTGATATTTTGGGCATGTGAATAAACCATAGAAGCAAGGAAAGGATAACCATAGATCATATAACAAAGGAAAAAGTAAAAACAACCAACACCAGGATAACTATTCGAAGCGAAAATAAAACAAGGATAATGGGAAGACAAAAAAGGACACTGGGAAATGGTGCAAGTTCAATAAGATCCTTTGGAATAATAGTGATGAATGTCTCTCAAATCAATCATTGTTTATTGAGATCAAAGCTTCAGATTCAACCCTTCATATTCTAGTTCCAAATATTATTCATAACCTAGCATTGGATTTGTAGATAAGGAGAAGCAAATCATTGATGTAGAATCCAACGTTACCATCTCTACCACAAAGATCCACCCCTATGGTCTAGAGGAGTCATAGGAATGTGAGAGCCTCTTCCACTTATAGATTTAGGTAAAGGGAACTCCACTACATTTATTTGTTTACAATAGAATACAAAAGAACCCGATTTCAACAAAGGTAATCAAATATTTGAAGTTTCCAAGAACACTAAACCCATAACCCTACAACATTGGGTGGCTCATTTAGGGATGAGACATTTACTCCAGTCAATATTATTGCTTACCTTACAGTGTTAAGCCCTTCAAAGATGAGGTAATGTGGGATGCTTCCTCACTCAAATTGTGTGATTTTATTTTATGACAACCATATATGTGGAAGTGTTATGTTGTGTATAAATCTAGACCTCGTAGTGTAATTATTACTTTTATCAAACAAATCTAGAGGATGCCACAAGAAGTTTCGACTACTGCATTTCCTCTCACCACAGCTAAGTAGTGCAGGAAGGTAATATCCCAATATAGGAAATTGCTCCTCTTCATGATTCACTCTAAAGGAGAATGAAATATCATAAGAACATCCACTACCTCCACCCATGGTCTCTCCACACAGTAGAAGTAGGAGGACAAGATCATGAAATCACATAGATACATCTTCACCACACATGTTTGGGTGCCATTACATTTCCAGGTCAATCACTCAATTGATTTGATACTTGGGTAATATCTACCTAATGGGTCTATATACATGCGATCCCTCATGGAAAATGAAGAAATCAAGATACAAATTTAAGAATTAATCTTAAAGGGGTAGATTGGTCACATTCTTCACCTTGTAGGAGGCCAATTGTGTTGGTGTAGAAGAAATATGATACTTGACAACTTTGTATTGATAACATATCTCTAAAAAAAATCAGATTCTAGAATTGGTATCCCATTTCCTGGATCCATGACCTTCTCGATGAACTCAAGGGTGTCAATTATTTTAATAAGATTAATTTGAATTCCAACTATCATCGAGTACTTATTGAGTCAATTGATGATTGGAGGACTTCTTTCAAATACCAGTAAGGAATTTTTGAGTGATTTTTCATGCCCTTCGGCTTGAATAATTCTCCAACTAATTTCATGAGGATGATGGATGATATTCTCTATCCATTCACCAATAATTTTTTTTTCATATATCTAGATGACATAATCATCTATAGAAGAACGTAGGAATAACATTTGCAAGATATTCAACTGGTTCTTAGAACCCTATGAAAACATAAGTTATACACTGATATAGAGAAGTGCTCATTTGGAATGGAGAGAATTTAGTATTTGGGATACATCATGAATGAATATGGTGTGCATGTACATTTGACCAAGATCTAATCCATTCGCGATTAGTTTACCCTAACATATCCCATAGTGATTCATATCTTCCAAGGCCTTTCCAACTTCTATAGTAAGTTTTTGTTTGGATTCTCTCATATTTGTTGGACCCTTAGTCAAGTGACTGAAGGTGGATCTAAGGTAAAATTTTGTCTATCCAAGTAATGACATCAAGCATTTGAATAACTGAAGTAGATATTGTGATTAACACTCATCCTTACCTTACCAGATATGTAATATCCCTTTGAAATCGAGGCATATGCTTCAAACTATGCTATTGGTGTAGTACTCACTCAACATGGCCATCTAGTGGCATATCACAGTGATACTCTCTTGAATAAAGTCTACAAATTCCCCACATATGACAAGGAAATGTATTCCATTTTCCAATCTTCCTTCCAATGGAATCATTACATTCTTAGCAAACAAATGGTAATCCAAAATGATCACAAGCCCCTTTAGTTCATCCAAACATAAGGAAAGTTACATTATTTCCACCAAAAGTGGTACATATACTTGTAAAAATTACAAATGAACATCAAGTATAATAAGGGAAACACCAATCGAGTTGTAAATTTCCTCATTTGACCTCTAGTGGAAGCCTTAACCATAGTGCTCGACTCTTGCAGGCATGAGACCTCTCGAAGGTATCAAATATATTACAGTGATATCGAGTTCACTTCCACCTATTGAGAACTATGTATATACTCACTAGTGGTAGGCTTTCATCTCCAGGAAATACTGTTAATCCACCTGGGACATCTATGTGTTCCCTCAAGTGAGTGTGTGAAGCTGATTTGGGAAGAACGTTATAGTCAGGTGCAAGGGAACTTTGGCGTATAAAATACAATGGAAATATTGTAGAAGTATTTCTACTGGACACCCCTTTTCCTACTCCTAATAGGACTTGGGAGTCCATCTCCATGGAATACATGCCAAGACTACCTTTAACCATGCATGGCAGTGAATGTTTGTTTGTGGTTCTAGATCACTTCTCTAATATGGCCATTTTGGCAACCTGTAATAAGAGCATCACTGCCAAATCCACTATTAAGATATTCTTTAATGTCTTTGGGTTCCTTTCGAGATACTAGACACTATCATTTTAGATTAGGACAATAGATTATTAGGCACATTTTGTTCTAGCATGTAGTCACTAATGGACATGAAACTCACCAAATTGATTTCCTTCCACCCCTAAACTGATGGATGGATAGAGGTGGTCAATAAGATTATTATGCATATTTTTAGGATGTACTAAACATCCTTGAACATGGTATGGGATTCCTCCATATATTCAACATAAATACAACAAGGCCCTTCATATCTCTACTAGATATATCCATTTCCAGGTATGCTTGGTTTTCCAACCATTAGTTCCAATCGATGTAGCTTGATCCATTTTCTCAACACAATTAGAATATTCCCATGATCACATTGAGGCATACAAGGCTACTCAATTTGTTGAAGAGATTTAGCACATCTTTCAGCAAGTCCATGATATTTTGGAGAAATCCAAGTCCAATCATAAGAAACGACATGACCAACGTCGAGTTCCCCACAAATTTCGGGTGGGTGATAAGATTTGGTTGCATTTGTAGAAAGAGTGGATCATGGGACCCCATAACAAACTTCTTCCACTTAAATATGGGTCATACACCATCACCAAGGAAATTGGTGATAATTCCTTTGGATTAATCATTCCTCCTTTTCTTGGCCTGTACTCGGTATTTAATGCGGAGCTCTTTTTCCCATATTTTCCATGGTTGTTGGACATCTCAAAGGTGGAAGAGAAATTGTAACCATCATAAATCAAACCTAACTATTGGGAGCAATCTACAATTGATCGAATATTCATGGATACATAGGTGAAGGGAACTCACAAACATCATACTTATCTCTATCGGGTCATCAAATCCGGGTAGTTTCTTTAACAGGGTAATTGAATCATAGACTACAAGTTGATGCAAGGTTATATCCCATCAATACCCCACTTTTTATGCACAACGTAATGTGTTATTCTCTAATAATGTTTGCAACTAAAAAAAAATGTTATAGGCATACAAATTCATAAGAGATTTTGGTAAATCATATTACCGACAATGAAATGCATACTTGTCTCATGAATCTTTTACAAATGGAAAGATAATATTTTTTGTTAAGGATCTTAACTGACATAAAATAAAATGAATATTACTATGGTAGATCTACCAAATTAACAATATTATTAGATCCTTCCTGCTGGAGAAGTCAATTCTCGTGAATATCGAAACATAGGATAATCATGATTTATAGAATAATAGAGGATAAAAAAAAGTCTTTGGAAAGGTCTATTCGTAACAAACCAAAAGAGACATCCCCTATCCAAAAACATTGTTCAATATCTTCTTCCTTTTCCTTGTTCCTATTTTCCTTTGTTAAGAATTTTCAATGGTTGGTTTATGTGTTTCTAGTGAATAGCATACAATGAGCAAAAATTGATAAGGATTCATAGTACAATATATTCATCCAACAAGAGAAAATATTTAGTATGCACCAAATCCATCGTTGAGAACATCACTTGGAACAAATTGACTATATGTGAATGGAGAACAAGGAGGTATATGCTCTTGTTTGGAAGCTTTTAATTTTTCAATTTGTCTCTTTAAAAATTCTTGCTACAATTTCTCTTGATTCTTTTTAGCTTAAATTTATCATCGTTGCTTTAAACTAGAGTCTTTCTCCCTATATTCAATGCTCTCTTGGTTTACTTCCCTAAAAAGGAAAACATAACAAATAAATATTATGAAATAACAATGAAACACTTAGTTCCATCTTAGCATATTTCTTAACTCTAATTACTTGATGGATGTTGGGCCTAATTAATGGAAATTTGACCTAAACATAGGAAAACGTTAAGCCTTTTTTATTGAGAAACTAAACATTGGGTTTTTATTAAGTGAATAATAGAAAAATTATTTGAAGATGGGTCCCTTATAATTAAGGGAGAATTGTTAGCTCATTTTCCAATCCATCTATACCTCGCAAAAAAAGATAAGCCAAATAACAACCCTTTAAGGTTTGGATAGATGTGGTTTGACCATTTGAACCTGGAGAATAACATTAAAGAATGTTGGTATGGATATTTGCAGATCATAGGGACAAAATTATCATGTTTTTCAAGATACTTCAACATCTGAAGAAAAAATTTAAAAACAAGGTTATTTGGAAACATTTTTAAAAGAAATCACGAGCTAGAGGGAGACATGGTTAACCTTCATAATGAAATTTCAGTGACTCGTATGAATAAAAAATTCATGGATAAGTAATATTGCATATCAATAAACCTATATGAGATTTATAAGTAGAGTAAGTGTTATGTAGTAAGGAATCAAGGGTTCCATGGCTCAAAGGAATCCCCAATAATATAATTGAAAGAGACTTGAGGTGCTTGATTCTTCACACCAAAAATTAGGAGAACAATCACAAGCATGATTAAAGGATCTTGAAACTTGAAATTCCACCCAACCAAGGTGATTATCCAAGAATGAGGAAAAAAATTCCCAAGTGGGCCACTGAGATGAAAAATGCACAATGTTCTCCTTCTTCAACAAAACTCTGAGAATTGGTGCAAGTAATCAAGCAGGAATTCACTGGAAGTATTAGATCAATTAGGGTGAATGGATCACTCCCAAAATCTGATTTGTCCTCCAAAACATCCAAAATGTCACTTTTATACACACCAACATCATGATTGGAGAGAGAGGAATTGAAATTCTCTTCAACTCCTTGAATAATTAATGGAAAATTTTGCAGAGAATTCAAAATAGAAGAGTCACTGGAGAATGACTAAGAAGGATGGAAAGAGAGTTCTTATTCATCAATGGAGATTCCAGTATCCTCTTCTGAAGTAGTTGCATGAAAACATGAGATATCAATTTTCTCACAAAATTTTATAGCATAAATAGAAGGAGTCTCATCAAGGATACTTTCACAAATTTGAACTGAACGAGTTGAATATTATGTCATTTCTTCATCTTGCACAAATTCATCTTCATGAGAAGTAATCGAGGTTGGAGGATATTGCAAGGAGGTGTTAGATGTGCTCTCCCAATGATTTGCACTAATCTCTTCAATATGTTGGCCAAATTATCTATCCAATATGGACCATATTTCACCTGGGAATCCAACAATGTCAGTGAGAAAGCACATCCTAGGAGGAATGGTTAGACACATGGATCCATACACTCTGTCACAGTAATTGAACTAAATATAATTCTCAACATTGGATTCTTGTATCACCACAACTCCAATAGACTCATAAAAGAGATCATGGATCTCAAGATATGCAACCATATTCAATTTCCACTCAGAATAATTGAATGATGATAGAGGAGTAATTGATATCAAATCCATAGAAGTTTATTGTACCGTCAAAATAAAAATCTGAAAAATATGTATTGAGGATTAATTGAATCTATTAATCTCCCTATTCTCTTATACCATGTGATACTTTTAAATATACTTGAATATAGCAAGAAATCATAAGGTAAGGATATTAAAGCACAATAATCCTACTTAGATGTGCAACATAGATTAATAGCAAAACTATTGAAGAAAATATTGAATAGAATACATGAGAGAAACGACTCAATGGAATAAGTCCTTCTGGTGTATTCATTCATTGATAAGTGTACAAAATAAATACATATAAAAGGGATAAATTCATGATCCTAAAGAGGAAGTTTAACTCCACACATGTGACAAGCTTAGATAGCATAGAAAACATCACTAGACATAGTTTTCAGTCATAACTCCTGAAGCAGATCGACTAACGGAGTGTAAATAATAGTTTGTGGACCACGAAGGAACACTATCTAGTTAAGTTATGATATCTAATGATGGAGGAAGAATTAGAGATATTCATTTGAGTGTTAGTGGTCACCGGATCTCATACTAACTTAGGTGATGAAATCAAGGCTAGTTAACTCAAGGTAGACTACTAAATTATAGGAACTTACTCAAGTGGGACAAAAATCATGTATGAGGGCACATTAATTCCTAGAATAAAGGAAGCGGGCACATCTAAGGATAATGAGGCTAATAATGACAAAATAATAGTTTGGAGTGATCAAGTTACTTAGGACTATACACTAGGTGGTCAAATGATAATGTTCTAAGCACTAGTAAATCAAATAAATGACCAAGGATAATGTCTATATGGGTTGAATATTCCAACAATAACTTCTTATGTTTCCCAAGTAGCTTCTTAAGGACTATAATGGTCCCATTGGACCTTTACCTATCCTATGGCCCTATTCTTGTGTGTCTTAATCCTTTTGTCCTATATGCAAACTAGCTAGACCTTAATTCCCCCCTTTGGTTATTCCTATATCAAATACCAACCAAGTATATGATGAGGATCATGTACATATTTATTCAATAACGAAATATGAAAAACATTACGTATTTTATGTTAGAATTTCATCATTAAGATAACATTATATTAGGATCTTTACTGAGAGAATAACAAGCACAACAATAAAACACAAGAGACAATGAACACAATGTTTATCCTTGGGGAAACCATAAATGGTGAAAAATACGCAACTTCCTCAGAGATAGAATCAACACTGAAATAGAAAAGCCCCAAAACAGTAAGTGATCTCCCGATAGTAGTAACCTTCTTCTTGTCTAGCCCTAGTGTCTTCTCCTTCCTCAACTATGTGCTACACTTGAGTGTGTATGAGTTGTGTGTTAAATAGAGACTCTAGTTCTCTATTTATACTAATCCCCACATGACTAAAACCCTACCAGGGCCGACCTCTACTAGGAGAGTCTAATAACCCTAGTGCCCCAGGACTGCGGGGACTTTAACCCTTAGACAATAGGAGGGTTACCCACAATGACTTGAGATGAATTGTTTACATGATAGACCATCCCAATAGGAACATCGAGGCATGACATAACTCAAGTACATTTCAAAATAAACATCGGGTTACAATATATAATAAATAAAATTGAAATACATTCTGAAGTTACATATAGATCAACACTCCCTCTTAACTAGGAAGGTATTCTTTCGACACAATTTTTAGCACAAGTCTTCTTCTCTGTATTTTCTGGATCATCATCGAGTCCTCCTCATCTTCAAGTCTTCTTCAAGTCATCTTCATCATTGTATCTAGATCATCACTCGATCTAGATCATCATGGGACATCATCACTGGATCTATATCATCACTGGGCATCATCACTGGATCTGGATCATCACTCGATCTGGATCATTTCTGTTGGATCATCATCACTGGATATGGATCATCATCACTCGATCTGGATCATCACTGGGCATCATCACAGGTGCTATCTCTTGATTCTTCTCGTCATAGGAACCTCTATAGAGCTAGTACTTTTTCATACTGGATGTATCATCTCAAAGCTAGTCCTTTTTCATACTAGATGAGGCATCATAGAGCTGGTCCTTTTTCATACCAGATGAGACATCATAGAGCTGGTCCTTTTTCATACCAGATGTGGCAGCAACTCAGAGCTATTCCTTTTTCATACTAGATGAGTCTTCTCAGAGCTAGTCCTTTTTCATACTAGATGAGGCATCACAGAGCTGGTCCTTTTTCATACTAGATGAGGCATCACAGAGCTGGTCCTTTTTCATACCAGATGAGGCATCATAGAGCTGGTCCTTTTTCATACTAGATGTGGCAGCTACTCAGAGCTAGTCCTTTTTCATACTAGATGAGCCTTCTCAAAGCTAGTCCTTTTTCATACTAGATGAGGCATCATAGAGCTGGTCCTTTTTCATACCAGATGAGGCATCATAGAGATGGTCCTTTTTCATACCAGATGTGGAAGCTAATCAGAGCTAGTCCTTTTTCATACTAGATGAGGAATCACAGAGCTGGTCCTTTTTTATACTATATGAGGAATCACAAAGCTGGTCCTTTTTCATACCAAATGTGGCAACTGCTCAGAGCTAGTCCTTTTTCATACTAGATGAGCCTTCACAGAGCCAACCCTTTTTCATGTTGGATGTGCCATCTACACATAGCTAGTCCTTTTTCATACTAGATGTGTCTTCACAGAGCCAGCCCTTTTTCATGCTGGATGTGCCATCTACACAGAGCTAGTCCTTTTTCATACTAGATGTGTCTTCACAGATCCAACACTTTTTCATGCTGGATGTGGCATCTACACAGAGCTAGTCCTTTTTCATACTAGATGTGTCTTCATAGAGCCAGCCCTTTTTTATGTTGGATGTGGCATACACATATACCTGACAATGGAAGGAACCAATCCTCTCACCATGTCACAGCTCTTACATCCGACCATGGAAGGAACCAATCCTCTCACCATGTCATAGCTCTTACATCCGACCATGGAAGGAACCAGTCCTCTCACCATGTCACAGCTCTTACATCCGACCATGGAAGGAACCAATCATCTCACCATGTCAGAAGGGCTCAGCACTGACACATCACTTCCTCTTGAGAGGAACCTCGATCTGGAGAACACCAAGCTTCTCCCTAAAGTACTCAAACTTCACCCTATCCAATGGCTTAGTCAACACATCAGCTATATGTTCGTCTGTCGCAACATACTAGAGCTTCACTGCTCCTCTTTGCACCATATCCCTGATATAGTGATACTTGATCTCAATATGCTTTGACTTGTCATGGAATATTAGTGCCACACATGATTGCTTCCTACTAAACCATGATATCACACCTGATCCCATACTGAAGCAACACCCTGAAATGCTCTTCCTATCGATGGCACTGCCTACCCAATATGAATCAACATAACCCTCCAAGTTAATCCTTTGATTAGCCTTGTACTTGAGCCCATAATCAACTGTACCCTTCAGGTACCTCAGAATATGCTTTGCAGCAGTCAAGTGAACATGTCTCGGATCTGTCAAGTATTGGCTCAAGGTGTTCATAGCAAAGCAAATATTTGGTCTCATGTTTGTCAGGTACATTAAGGACCCAATCATCTGATGATACATCATGGCATTAACTGTCTCTGATGAAGCATCACTCAATAGCTTCAGGTTTGATGCCATAGGTGTTGTTGATGCCTTGTAGTCCATCATCCCAAATCTCTTCAAGATCTCTACTGCATACATTCCTTGTCCAAGAAAGATTCCATTTGTATTCTGCCACACCTCCATACCTAGGAAATAATGCATCATTCCCAAGTCCTTCATCTCGAACTCAGCAGCAAGATTTCTCTTTGTATCAGCAATAAACCCATCCATACCTGTCACAATCAAATCATCTACATATAGTAGAAGTATCACCGAGTTTCCATCTTCCACCTTGTATTAAAGTTTGGAATCTGCTTTACTCTTGGTAAAGCTCAAGCTGGATAGAAAGCTGTCAATTCTGTCATACCATGTCTTGGGTGCCTGTTTCAAACCGTACAGGGATTTCTTCAATCTACACACATGAGACTCCCTATCATGTGTCTCAAAACTGAGTGGTTGCTCCACATACACTTCCTCTTCTACTACACCATTCAAGAAAGCAATATTGACATCCATTTGGTGTATCTTCCATTTCATCACTGCAGCTAGAGTAAGTACCGATCTGATGGAAGTGTATTTGGCTATAGGTGAAAAGGTTTCTTCATAGTCTATTCCTTCTTTCTGAGAGAAACCCTAATTCACAAATATTGCCTTATACTTTTCAATTCTACCATCTGCAGCATGCTTGATCTTGTAGATCCATTTGGAAGTTAGAACAAACTTCCCTTCTAGTCTTGTGACAACATCCCAAACATCATTCTTCATGATCGATTGATACTCTTCAATCATCGCATCCTTCCATTCTTTCCGTTCTACCACTTATTCATATTTGGAAGGTTCTTTATCAATGAAGTCACATAGTAAGGCTACATAACTGGAACAAGATCTGGTCCTCTTTCTTTCCCTGAGATTCTCTTCTGGAACCCCATATCTTTCTGCACCTTGGATAATCTCTCGTACCCATGTAGGTTTCCTTTTGTGAGGATTCTTCTCCTGTGGTGGATCTACAATTCTTTGTGGTTCTTCAAATTCTCTATATTCTTCTTGAGTTTATTCGTTCATGATTGTATCATGAATTCTGGGAGCTTTTGCTACTTCAGGTTCTTCAGCAGGTTTCTTTCTATATTTGATGTAGGCTGAATCTTCGTCAAATGTTAAATCCCTACTGATGCCAATATTTTTTAACCCTGGGAAGTATATTCTGTAAGTCTTCGAGCTTTCAAAGTATCCCACAAATATATCCTTCTTTCCTAAAGGATCTAATTTTGTTCTCTTCTCTTTTGGAGTGTGTATGTACACAAGACAGCCGAATATTCTCAGATGGCTGACTTCTGGTTTCTTGCCGGAGAAGACTTCTTCAGGAGTCTTGTTCTCAAGTACTCTGTGTGGAGTATAGTTCTGTACATACACTGTTTTTCTGGCTGCTTCTACCCAAATATGCATAGGAAGATCTTGATCATGAAGCATAGCTCTTGCAGCTTCCATGATAGTTCTATTCTTCCTCTCTGCAACCCCAGTCTGTTGTGGATTGTAAGGAGTGGACAACTCCCTCTTAATCCCCGAGTCCTTACATAGTTCCTTGAACTCATTTGAAGTGAATTCTCCACCATTTTCTGATTGAAAAGTCTTGATCTTCTTTTTAGTATGGTTCTCAATCAAGGCTTTGAATTCCTTGAAGTTTCTAAAAAAATCATCTTTATTCTTCATGAAGTAAATCCATGTCATCCTAGAAAATTCATCAATAAAAGAGACATATTACACATACCCGCTTAGTGAGCTTGATGACATTGGTCTGCATACATCACAGTGGATGATTTCCAAGATTCATTTTGCTTTGCTCTCGCTACTTGGAAATGTCTTCTTTGTGTTCTTTCCTTTCGCACATCCTCTGCAGACCCCTTCTTGTTTTGCTTGAATTTTTGGAAGACCTTCAACAGCTTTGCTTGCAAGTGGTAGTGCTCTGTAATGTACATGTGCAAGCCTTCTATGCCAAAGTTCATTTGGTTCTACTGTGTCATAAACCAAAGCTTGATCTAGTTGGCCCTTCAACTTGTATAGACCCCCTTGTTCTCCAATCACTATTGTATCGTCAAAAGTCTTTCTCTTTGGCCACATAAGAACTTGGCCATCTACAAAAGCAACCCTCATTCCTTTTGCATCCAATGCAGATATGGAAAGGAGGTTCTTCTTTAGTCTTAGAACAAATAATACATTCTTCATCTTCAAATACTTTCCAGAGTCTAGTTTATAGAAGGATTCACCACTACCTTTTATTGGATACTGGTACTAATCCCCAAGTTTCACCTTGTGAGGTGACTCATGTTCAGATAGATTCACAAATGATCCTTTGAATCCCGTCATGTGCTTGGAGGCACCACTGTCTATAAGCTAATAATTTCTTCCATGTGAAATAGTTCTCTTGAGAGCAGAGATTAGAACATATTCATCCTCACTTGAAGAGTCATCACTCTCTTGTCTGATTCTCTTTGTGGAAGGTTCATCATCCTCTGCAGCATGGGCATGATGTCTTCTCTTGTTTCCTTTCTTCTTTAGATTTATTTTTATATGGTATAATTTGGATATGTGACCTTTCTCATCACATGTGTAACATCTAATAGTATTCAGATCTTTTCTAGAGTGTGAGATCTTACCTTTGGAGTGATAATTTCTCCTCTTGTTTTTCTTGGAGTGAACTGTGAGAGCTTGATCTTCACTAGACATGTTCTCTTCTAGAGCTACTAATCGAGATTCTTCTTGAGAGAATTCTTCCCATAGTATGCTGAACTTGACTAACTTCTTTCTGGCATAGATTCCTTGAATGAAAGAGTCCCATGATTTAGGGAAACTATTCAAGGTGGTCATCACAATCTCTACATTTTACACTTCTTCATCTACTGCTTCTAGCTGCTCCTTGATCTGAGAAACCCTTGTAAAGTAAGACTGAATAGTCTCAGCATTCTGAATGTTCACATTCTTCAATTGGTTTCTCAAATTCATCTTCCTGTTTATGTTCTTCCCTTCAAACAATTTGGTTAGGGCATCAAACATAGCTTTAGGTGTCTTGAGGGAGGACACCTGTGGTATGAGATGATCCTTGATAGAATCAGTAATGATTCTCTTTGCCATAACCAACTTATTCTTATGCAAGGCCTTAGCCTCATCTCCCTCTAGAACTGGAACCTCCTCATTGATGTAGGAGTCCAACTCATTCTCTTTTAGGACTAGGGAGATCCTATACTTCCAAGCTCGGAAGTTATCAGCTCCCTCAAGCTTTTCATCAAGCTTGGTATGATGAGACATCTTAAACTGAGAATATCAAATGGAAATACAAAATATTTAGATCTTACCAAGTCAAGATGTCGGATTTGGATTTGGAGCTGAAATCCTGTAGTGTTGGTTCAGTAGCAAATTAGGGTTTTTCTTTTTCGGAGATTTGTCCACCCAAATGCCTTGAAATTTATCCCTAACTTTGATTTCGGGTCCAAAACTGAAAAAACTCAGAATTAGATTCTGCTTCGATGGAAATATGTGCCCTAAGGAGGAGAGTTATTCCACCTTACTTTTGCTGAAAAACTGTGGAGTAAGATCCACAAACTAGGAATCCCTAGTTCCCGCAGCTGCACGGTTTCTTCTTCTCAGGTTAGCTCTGATACCATGTTAGAATTTCATCATTAAGCTAGCATTATATTAGGATGTTTACTAAGAGAATAAAAAGCAAAACAATCAAACACAAGAGACAATGAACACATTGTTTATCCTCAAGGAAACCATAAATGGTGAAAACCCCGCAACTTCCTCATAGATAGAATTAGCACCAAAATAGAAAAGCCCCAAAATAGTAAGTGATCTCCTGACAACAGTGACCTTCTTCTTGTCTATCCCAAGTGTCTTCTCCTTCCTCAACTATGCACTACACTTGAGTGTGTATGAGTTGTGTGTTAAATAGAGACTCTAGTTCTCTATTTATACTAATCCCGACATGACTAAAACCCTACCAAGGCCGACCTCTACTAGGAGAGTCTAATAACCCTAGTGCCTCGGGACTGCTGGGACTTTAACCCTTAGAAAATAGGAGGGTTACCCACAATGACTTGACATGAATTTTTTACATGATATACCTTCCTGATAGGAACATCGGGGCATGACATAACTCAAGTACATCCCGGAATAAACATCGGGTTACAATATATAAGAAATACAAGTGAAATACATTCCGAAGTTACACATACATCAACATTTTAACAGTGGGATGTAGGTTCGGATCATATGATATTGGTAAAACTCTACTTAGGACCTCAAACGGTCCACATAACCTAGATTTCAACTTCTTACAGTTTCCTAGACTCAATAAAATTTTATTGCTTCTAAATTTCAATAATACTCTCTATCCCACTTGGAACTCTCTATACATTCTTCCTTTGTCAGCATAAATTATCTTTCTATCTTGTGCTACATTCAAATCTGTTTGATTTTGACCACTTTATCTTCTATGTCATGTAACATTTCAGGTCCAACTACCAACCTATCTACATGTTTGTCATAGTTCCCTCAAACATTGCACCTTATTCCATATAAGGATTCAAATGGAATCATCTTCAACGATGCTTGGTATCTATTGTTATAGGAAAATTCCACTAAATATAGGTATTCTTCCCACTTAGTAGGCCTGTCCATTACATACATTCTGAACATATATTTAATGAATTGGTTTACTCTTTCAATCTACCCAATCATTTGTGGATGATAGGTTGTGATAAGATTGATTTTGGTTCCAAATTCTTTGAAAAAACCTCTCCAAAATTTTGAAGTGAAATTGTAATATTGATCTAAAAAATTTCCTTAGGAATCACGTGTAGCTTGACAACTTATTTCATATAAATATTTGCAATCTTACTACATTCAACATTGACTATATATGTATAAAATGAGCATATATTGTCAGTTTATCGACTACCACCATAATGGAGTCATGTTGCTTCACTATCCTTGGTAATTTACTGATAAATTCTATGGTTACCACATCCCATTTCCACTCCCAAAGTGGAAATGGGTGAAGTAGACCAACATGATGTCTACGGTCTGCTTTCACCCTTTGACATCCAAGGAACTTAGTGATGAACCTTTTTATCTCTTTCTTTATGCTCTACCAATAATACTCCTTCTCAACAACTATAAGAGTTTTTTTATAGCCAGGATGGACTACATATGGGACATTATGAATCTTTCCAGAATGGTTTACTTCAAATCATATTTATCAAGTACACATATTTTATTCTTGAACAATAGAATTATATATTCCTACAATTCATAAATTATATATTTTAATGGCACATTGTCTGACTATAAGGATGTTTTAATTTGTGAATAAGACTTATCAAAGTTCAATTCTTCCAACTGTCTACTCTTCAAATTCATTTTACAACTGTTGATGGTTTTATTTTTCATTGACTAATTTATTATACTTAGTGCATCTACAAATCGATTTTCCTTTCCCTTGATATGCTTATTTTCAAAGTTGAATTCACTTAGGAAATCCATCCATCTATCTTGATGAGTGTTTAAATTTGGTTGTTAAAACAAGTACTTTAAACTATGGTGATTTGACTTTAACTCAAATATGCTAACCATTGGATAATGCCTCCACATTTTCAAGGTGTGAACTATGAGAGAAAGCCCCAGATCATGTGTTGCATAATTATTTTCATGTTATTTTAATTTCCATTATTCATAACAAATAACATCACCTTCTTGCATCAGAATTCCAACGAGTCATTATAAACATGCATATGTGTAGACTACATATTCCTTATTTGGATCTGTTATCTTTAAAATTGTTATGCAACCAAGTCCCAAATATAGCATAAAAAGCACACAAATAGACAATAAGAGAGTAATCCACCCCTAAAAAATGAACATTAGAGATAAATATCAATCCTCTTTGAGGGAGGAACCAGGCTTACACAATGTGCTGAGTACACAAGACAAGATAAGATGATATTATGACTAAAATGAGAATATATCCTTCCTATATATAGGAGATAAAGGTGTACAATAACAACTAATAAATGCACTAATAGACCCAAGCCTACATAAATAATATGTAATGCACCACCATATAGGGGGTAATGTGTCACACTATATGGTGTAATGTGTCATCATTAAGGTATTAACATACCCATCCCCTTCAAAAAGTGTTTTCCTCAACGTTGAAGTAGTTCTGGATGTTGTTGCATAAAGGACTCATCTTCCCATGTTGAATCTTCTGTGGGTAAGTTCTTCCATTTAATGAGATACTCTAAAATTGATCGATTTAAAAGTTGTCTCATTCGTATTTCAATAATTTATATAGGCTCCAAGGTGATTTTTCCTTCCTCATCAAGTTCTGGTAACATCGTTTGAACAGGTATCTTGTCACCAACTACCTTCTTTAAATAGGAAACATGGAAAACTGGATGGACTCGTGAAGATGCAGGTAGTTCCAATTTGTAGGCCATACTACCAATATTTTGTAACACCTTGTAGGGATCGTAGTATTTAGGTGATAATTTATTATCCTTATTGGTGTTCTTCAAAGACATCTATTTGTATGGTTGTAGTCTTAAAAACACCCATTCCCCAACATTAAAGATCTGTTCACTTTGGTGTTGATTTGCTTGTTGTTTCATTCGATTTTGTGCTAGATTTAGGTTGTCCTTTAAGAGTTGAAGAACTTGTTTTTGATACTCCATGTGGTTTTCTACTACTTAAACCTTAGAGTTTCTTATTGAAGATGTGATGGATGGTGTATGGTAGCCATACAGTGCCATAAATGAGGTCATTTTTTATGATGTGATGGATGGTGGATGGTAGCCATACAGTACCATAAATTAGGTTTTTTTTATGATTTATGGATGGAAGTATTATACCACCATTTTGCCAAGGTTAACCTCTTGAACCATTTTGTTTGTTTATCAGCTGCAAAACACCGAAGAGACCCTTCCAAAATTTCGTTTACTATCTATGTTTGTCCATCAGATTAACGGTGATAAGATGAGCTATGAGCCAGTTGAGTACCCAAACAAGAAAACAATTCGGTCCAAAAATTTCCACTGAAAATGGGATCCCTCTCACTTACTATAATATTTGGAGTACCATGTATTTTTTGTACTATATCCAAAAAAGAATTGGCGACCGTGCCTTCTTTGAAGGGGTGAGATAGTGCATATAAGTGTGCATATTTAGTAAGTCTATCAACAACCACCATGATGACACTCTTTTCTTCAGACTTTGGTAAACCTGTGATAAAATACATCGAGGCCTCTGTCCACCTCTGTCTTGGAATGGAAAGTGATTGTAGGAGACCAAGAGTTTTAATTGTTTCCACTTTATTTTGTTGGCAAAGAAAATATTTTTCCACAAATTATTGAACTTTATTTTTAATACCATTCCAAAAAAAATATTTCTTTACCCTGTGGTAGGTTTTTAAGAAACCCGAGTGGCCTCCTATAGGTGAAGAGTGAAATTTAGAAACCAAATTTTTCTTGAGATGGGAATTCTTACCAAGATATAAGCAATCCTTGTACCATAGCAAGTCATATTTCCACCTAAATGTATTAGAGGCACTGGGATATTGTTGCAACTTTTGAATAAATGTCCATATTTTTTCATCATTTTTCCATTCATCCATTGCTTCGGCTATCCAATCTGGTTGGATGATCGAAATAGAATAGAGTAATGCTTCAACATCCTCATCTTTCCTAGAGAGTAGAACTGCAACAACATTTTTCTTCTCCTTTTTGTGCATGATTTCAAATTCATATCCCAACATATTTGTTACCCATTTTTGTTTCTCTTCTGAAGAAATTCTTTGTTCCAAGAAGTATTTAAGGCTATCATGATCAGTTTTAACCTTGAAATGTCTCCCTATAAGGTAGGAGTGCCATTGCTTCAAGGAATGTATTATTTCCAACATTTACTTCTCATAAATGGGATTTTTAAAACTCTTCCCCTTGATTGGATGACATGTGAATGAAATAGGGTGTCCATCTTGAATTAGTACAAATCCAATTCCATTTCCTAAAGCATCACATTCCACAATAAAGGTTTTTGTGATGCCTGGTGTCACCAAAACAAAATCTTTACACATGGCTATTATCAACCCAAATGGCACTTCTCCATCTGAGTGCCGACATTCCTTATGTTCGTACACAAAAGGACATCTTAGGATTGAATTTTTCCAAAACACTATAGATGGGCATGACATGAGATGCATTTACCTTTCAACTAGCTTGCCATATTATTTTTCTAAGTGTTCAATGGCATACGGGACTATATTCATTGAAACTCGCATACGTATGTGACTATTCCCATTGACAACTTGCGTACTATATGCGACTATCTCCATTGCAACCCGCGTACGTCAGCATACGCAGGTTTCCTTTAAGCAACTCGGGTGTCATACGCGGATTGCCTATATCAATAGTCATGTACATCTTCATTCAACAATACAAAAATATAAATCACGATTAATGGAGATTAGTTGGGCCTTAATCATTAACCACCCCAACTATCTCAACCTCCTCAACCTTCGAAACCACTCTATTTCCCAAAGTATAAATAGAGGCCTTGGGAAGGGCATTAATCAATCAAGTTTGGAGAGCAAAGTTATGCTAGTGCTATATCTTCAGAAGTCTTGGAGCAACAGAACTTAAAGTCCTTTGGTTGTAGAGGAGTCCTTGTCTCAGGTGCTGGGTTGTACACTTAGCTCATTCACTGATTGTTAATAAAGAGAATTCTTCTTCCAATATTGTGTTGAGTCTCTTTCATGTATTATGGTTGATGAATATATTTTATTAAGCACTAGATATATTGTTTATCTAATCGGTTATATATACATGTATAATATTGTACTTGGATAATTTTCTCTTTGCAGGTGAAGGAGGTGCATCCCTGAAATATTTGGAGAGAAGTAGAGCGGAAGAAGATCAAGCTTGGATCAATCGTCGGTAATTGGGTGAGTCCAATATTTCTTCCTATTTCCTTTCTGTACTTTACTAAAGCTAATTGTCTACAAGTTTAGAAGTAAGTTGGTAACCCCAGACCCTAGGTTACAAGGGTGTTTAATCCTAAACAATAGAACTGGTGACTCCACTGGGGAGCCCAGCCTGCTGTGGGTTAACTCTGTAGATCCTTGCCCAATCTTTGCTGTGATTCAGTGTCTGGTGTTTTGTCTTGGTTTAGACTTATAGTGGTGTTTGAAGACCTTCATAATTTTTCTTTTTATTGAAAAATTTTACTCTTGTATGTGGGTTGTTGTGCTAGACAGTCACGTACAGAGTTCTATGTATGCGGGTTGCTGTATTGGATAGTCGTGTACAGTACGTGGGTTTCTCTTGTGAATATTCACATACAAGTCTAAGCAACACAAATTTTGGGGTAGGGTTGCTTGTACCTATCCTTTTGTGGATTTTGTCTTGCCTGATGGTCTTTATTAATGGAATTGCACTATAGGTTTGATAGCCCTATTAACCATACTTCATGATTTTTGGTAAGCCCTTGAGTTTTTATTGGTTGGATTGTCTTTCTTTTAGCATTTTGAAGTGGATTTGCCTGTTGGGTGATAGGTCCAAGTGTTGGTTGTCTGAATCAGTGATCAAGGTTCTAGATACCGTATATCCCATTCTATTTATGAATAGTATTGGTTTGTCACTTGCCTTTGATTTATTTCAGTGATTTCCATTCATTGTGTCTTTCCCATTTGGGTGTTTTCCAACTCTTCCTTAGGTGGTTGATCTTTGGTTTTTATAAATCTACTTTACTTCATTTTTCTTACTTTTTACAATTAGATTATTCAAGCATACTCAAGAATTTTTGCATTTAGGTGCATAGTAATCTTTGAGAAATTTGAAAAGTGAAAAGAAAAGCATTGGAAACATTTGCATTTTGAATTGCATATGGTAGTTTTACTTTCCATTTTAAAATAAAATCTCAAAAATTACAAGAAGAATTCTTAGTTTTCTCTTTCTTAGATGCATTTTCATTAGTTTATATTTACAAAAAAAAAGAGAAGCTTGTTTTAATTAGTGATAATTTTCTTTGAAATTGATTTATACACATGTTTTTTACATTTCTTATCGAGTCAATAACATCATAGTATTTCACTCCACTTTCCTTCTGAGTAAAACAACCCTTAAAATGAACGCTATAATTTAAAACTTATTGGTAATTTTTGTTTTATAGGGCCATACACCTACTAGATTAGGCTAGACTTGTGGGATAGGAAGTGTAAACTCCCCATAAGTACTTAAATTCAGACATAGTGGGCCAATCGATAGGTAAATACTTCTCTTTATCAATAGTATATGGGAATCTCCTCTCAAACGAGATTTAAGCACGAGGCCACATGGAGGAATTGGACTAAGGAAATAACCCTCTGATTCCTTGTCGAAACATAGACCAAGGTTTTTACGCATCTAGGGATTCTATCCTAGACAAATTTTTGGGCTCAGCTACCCTACCCATGTGTACAAATAAAGTTTATGACTATCCCCCCAGACTATTGATATAGTTAAGGTAGCCTCTAGTCTCTTGACATCTAGGGTTTATACACAGGTAAACTAGAAGGATATTTCTGGTTCACCTTGGACGAGCTTGGACGGTAACCCTTGTTAAAAGTATAGAAGGGTGGTGGGTGATTCCTTCACTTTTGCGTAAGAACCTCTTCAAGGACGCCAAGAAACTATCTCTCAGCTTTCTTCGAGAAAGCATATCTTGTACCCTTTGTGATTGTTGAGGCTTTAAGAATTTTTGGAGTGATTGCTCTGTGGTTTGTCTGTGTTTTTCCAAACTTATGGTTTGAAGAGTCAAATTTACAATTCTAGAGGACCAATCTATCACAAGGTCATGAAGGTTGCAAAACCTTCCTCTGCTTATTACTTTGGAACCTCCACCTCCCCCTCAAAGGTGGAGATTGGACATAGACGGTTCTTTTGAATTGATAGGAGTTACTGAAGTTCTAGGTGAACCAGAACTTAGGGAAAACCATTTTAACTTAAACACAGTTGAGATAAAAGACTTGCAAGATGACAATTTTGCAAGGAATTTTAATACACCTCTAACTGACTTAAACGATCATGTGATCGTTCAAGTTCATCCTTTTGATCCACCCATGATTGGTGTCCCTGTCGGAAGGATAGTGTCTACTGCAGGAGAAAGTTATTTCACTTCCACCTCAACCGCTCCAGCTGAAGGGGTACTACCTCCCCCGGTAGGTGCCCCTAGAACAAGTATACCTACTATGCCCTTAACTCTAGCGAGCCGAGTGGTTCAACCACTGGCTCCCACAAGTCTAGCAGGTGATTCTGGAGGTATGGTCATTGGGAGGAGAAAGTTCTTTCACTTCCACCTCAGCCGCTCCAGCTGAAGGGGTACTACCTCCCCTAGTAGGTGCCCATAGAACAAGTATACCTACTATGCCCTTAACTCTAGTGGGCCAAGTGGTTCAACCACTAGATCCTACAAGTCTAGCAGGTGATTCTGGACGTATGGTCACTGGGATTCCTAGTGTACCTACAGTTCCTACTTCCTTCGCACACACTTCCCAAAGTGGTCCTATAGGATCCTCAGATTTTGTCCAAGGATTTCCTTGGAATGGGGAGCACATTCCCCCATCCACTCTATACGTAGCCCCAACACCCTCATATGTAGGGGTGCAGTTTGGAAACACTAACCTTTATGGTCAAGTTTTTCAAACTCTGGTTTCAGCTCCATTCATGAGCTCTACCTTTTTTATTTTTAGTGGAGGGATACCTACTCCTGTATTTCAAACCCCATTTTCGATTGGGGCAGCTAGAATCTCTTAAACTGCACCTAACACAAACAATCATGTGGCTTATGGATGGAATTCTTTCCAAAGCAACCCATCTACTTCATAACTGATAGTAGGGGGAAACCCCACCTTCACATATGGGAGTATGGGGGAAAGTCCCTCTAATCCCCAAACTGGTACTTTTAGTGCTCCGGTTAGACCCAAGCTTCCTTTCCTGGCAACATCAAACTTGCCAGATTTGTCTAAACCAATGAATGACCTGGTGAGACATGATCTCTCCTGGCCACCCATCCCTACCAAGCTGCCCTTGGATATCCCAAAATTTGAAGGCAAAGTTGGTGACAATCCTAGAGCTCATGCCACCACTTTCCATTTATGGTGCTCTTCCAACTCACTGAATGAATATTCAGTTCGGTTGAGGTTGTTCCAAAGAACTTTGATGAGTATTGCAGCAAAATGATACATTAAGTTGCCTTCTACTACGTTTAGTAGTTTTTGGGACTTGGCTAATGCATTTCTTAGTCACTTCCAACTTCCTGTCCAATATGATTTTGGAACGGACTTGTTTTCTACCTTCTAGCAGAACAAGGCCACCCATATCTTGGATCACATCCAAGAGTGGAGAAGATGGAAAAGCCTTATTAAAGCGACTATTCCTCCTGAGTTCTTATTAGAATGGTTCCTTAAATCCTTATTTCCTTATATATCTAAGGATGTATCTACTTCTGGAGTGACGAATGAGGAAGAAGCTATCCTCAAGGCCTAGCAACTAGATTTGATATATTCTCAGTCTGGGATCTTATATGAGATTATCCCTAAGGCACCGACGCCAATGCACGATGCAAAGAAACCTAAGACTGGACCCCATGCTGATGGTGTGGTTGGTTCCGTGAATTCTCCCACTGTAGAATCTTTGGCCAAACAAATCCATCAGTTGCCCGTCAAACATTCTATGGCGGAGGCAGCAAAGGCTGCCTCGTCACCCCAAAATGCAAATATTTTTGCGCAAACCTCTCAGAAGGGCAATCAGCATCCCAGTGGGAAAAAGAAGAGAGAAAATAAAGGGGAGGGAAACCAAAATAAGAAAAAACCCACAAACAATGCTGATGGCGAAAAGAAAGAAAAGAAGAAGGTGAAATTCCCATGTAAGTTGTGCCATGAAGATTACCTTACCCGTCTATGTCCCCTTATGGAACAATCTCAGAAGCTGTTAAAATCTCAACAACCGGTTGTCCTGAAGGATCCTTTTCCCCAGGGAAAGAAGTCTAATTCAACTTCAAATGCAGCAGGGGGCACCCCAAATGATCCTGACCCCAATTATATCAACATGGTTCGATCCCAAACTTTACTACAGACCAGGAATGAAAACTATGAAAAAGAGACCTCAGAAAAGGGTAAGTCAATAGGTGAAACTTCTAACCCTCTCACGATTGAGAAACCTACTGAAATTATGCCCAAGATACCGAAAGGTGTCTTTAAGAAGACATTGCATAATCCTAATGCTAGGGCTATAGCAAAATACTCCGTAGTTGAAGACTTATCCCAAACTCCTTGTGCAATGTCGACTTTAGAGGTGTTACAGAGTTGTCCCACCCAGCAATATGCACTCTTAGCAGCCTTAGGCAGTATGGACTCATCGAGTCTCATGGTGAAATTTAATTTTTCTGATGTCAGAATTCTCCTACCATACCATGTAGCCTTATTGATAAATGTCATCCATGGTGGAAAGACCATCGGAAGGGAAGTTGTCGATGAGGGTTCTTCTACATGTGTTATGTACTTGTCTTGTTGGAAAGCTCTTGGATCCCCAGAGCTGGTCTCGTCAAACACCCTACTTTTTTATTTCAACGAAAGGTAATTCCATCCACACGGTGTCCTACTAGATTTTGAAATTAGGTTGGCAGGGAAAGCAGTACTTGTTGAGGTAAAGGTGATTGATGCACCTTTGGATTACAACTTGCTCTTGGGGAGAAGTTGGACTTATGCCATGTCTGCTATTGCATCGGTCGTATTTTGGGTAGTAGTGTTTCCACATGAAGGGAAGTGGGTTACTGTTGACCAACTCAGTTTTACTCGAAAAGGTTGCATGGAATCTAATGAGCCCACTATACCATTGGTTGATCAAGTCAAACCTACTTTAGAGAGCTTTGCGGCTGGAATGTACACATCATTGATGGGCACATTTGATCTTCCAGCTTCGATTAATTATATAGATTCTACTAGTGTGGGGAATTCCATAGCTACGGTTGTTGATAGGACTGATCCTTGGGTTCTCCCTTCCCACCATGAACCTGAAGTGCCCTTATCGATAGTGGAAGTGGCTTATCAAGCTATCACCCATGCTGTTGTTAATCCCATTCCGGTCCCCCTCACGATCTCAGAGGAACTAGAAGAAGCCTATCTACCTGCTTGGACAGAAAACTCTTTGCATTCTAGAGATTGCTTAGATATGGTTTTACCTTCGAATGAATCCATTCTAGAAGCCATGTGCGAACGAGATAAGATATGTTAAGATCTTCACCATCGATCCTATTTTCTTCTAGAGCTAAGGAGGATAGAGAACCAGGAGTTTCATATGAGACTAGAAGACAATGTTGATATGTCCATTAATCCCTTACCAAGGGAAGTAATTTTTGCTGAGGGGAACATGGAAACTATTTCCACTACTATCCCTATCAACATCTCTGTAAATCCTAACGTTGTGGAAAATGTGCATATTGGTGCAAACTGCTCTCTTGAGGAGACTGCGATCTATAGGGCCTTGTTTAAGGAATTCTGCGACATTTTTTCCTGGTCTTATGAGGAGATGATAGGAATTGATCCATCTATAGTCGAGCACAAAATTTGAACATACCCTGATGCTAAACCTGTTCAGCAAAATATGAGACCTGTTAACCTGCATAAAGTGACGGCAGTGAAGGATCAAGTGGAAAAACTGCTAAAAGTTGGTTTTATTTATCCCATATATTTGTTGGAATGGGTATCCAACCCTGTTCCTATTGATAAAAAGCAAGGGACCATACACATGTGTACTGAATTTTGAGATTTGAACAAAACCTATCCTAAGGACAACTATCCCATGCCATTTATAGATCAAATTATTGATGCTTGCGCAGGAAGTGAAGTATTTTCATTTATGTATGGTTTCTCTAGATATAATCAAATTCAAATTAAACTAGAAGACCAACATAAAACAAATTTCATTTGTCCTTGGGGTACCTTTGCGTACAAGAAAATTCCCTTTGGATTGAAAAATGTTGGGGCAACCTTTCAGCGGGCAATGAATTTTTCCTTTCATGATATTAAGGCCATTGTCAAACCCTACCTTAATGATTTGCCTACACATTCTCGTAAGAGGATCGATCACCCAGATCACTTGCGTTTGATTTTTGAATGATGTAGATACTATAAAATTCACTTGAATCCCCACAAGTGTATTTTCTGTGTCGAGTCAGGGAGACTATTTGGATTCATTGTTTCTAACAAAGGAATTCAGGTGGATCATTTGAAAGTTGAGGTCATTCTAAATCTGCCTCCTCCTCATTCTATCAGGAAGCTTCAGAGCTTGCAGGAGATGTCCAATTTCCTTCGACGTTTCATTGTAAAGTATGCCAATATTACTAAGGGTTTCATGCACCTGTTAAAGCATGACACCCCATTTGTATGGGATGCAATTACACAACTTGCATTCGAGGAATTAAAAAAATCTTTAATGTCGGCACCATTATTGCGTCCGCCAGATTACTCTATGGATTTTATATTGTATCTGGCCGCATCTGAGTTGACCATAGGGGTATTCCTAGTCCGGGAGGATGATAATATCTAAGAGCATGTCATTTACTATCTCAGTCGTGCTTTATCTGGACCTGAACTTAGGTATTCCCACGTCGAGAAGTTGGCCTTAGCAACTGTTTATGTTGTTCAGAGGTTACGTCACTACATCTTACTGAGGACTACGATGGTAGTGGCAGATGTTAATCCTTTTCAATATTTTTTATCTCAATAGATAGTTGGAGGCAAATTCAACAAATGGATAGTCATTCTCCAAGATTTTGAATTGGATTTTCAATCTACCAAATCCAAAAAATCCTTAGTTTTTGCTGAGCTCATTGCAGAATTTCCAGTAGAAGAAGATGTAGACATTGAAGAAGACTCATTCCTAGATGCGCATATCTTTTTGATTTCCACCTCTAACCCCTGGTACAGAGATATACTTATCTATCTCCAAACTTTGGAGTATCCTACAACTTTCTCATGGGAAGAACGACGTAAACTACGCTTACATGCGAAGAACTAACTCATTATAGGAGATACTTTATTTCACAGGGGGGTAGATTCTGTTTTGTATCGATGTCTTACCCACGAGGAAGCAGAGATTGTCCTAAATGATGCCCATAGTGGAGCATGTGGAGTTCATTTATCTAGGTTAGAAATGGCCCAGAAGATATTATGTGCTGGTTATTTTTGGCCCATGGTCTTTAAATATTGTGTGGAAGTCGTGAAGCGTTGTCATCCTTGTCATCTTTACACCAGAAATATGTGGTCGCATCCCACTCCATTATTTCCTATAATCTCAATGGGCCCCTTCATGAAGTGGGGGATTAATCACATGATGTGTAACCTAGCCTCGGCTGGGGGGCAAAAATATATCATTGTCGTTGTATATTATTTTACGAAATGGGCAAAGGCAATGCCCACTTTTAAAGCTGATGGGGAAACTACAGCTTTTTTCATGTTCAATCAAATTATCGCATGATTTGGTATACCTAAAGTGATTGTCACTGACCATGGCAGTCATTTCCAAAATAGCATGATGACTGAATTGACCACTATGTTAGGATTTAGACAAGAACATTCATCTTCATTCTATCTTCAAGAAAACGCTCAAGTCGAGGCTGTTAATAAAACTTTGAAAACTATCCTCAAATGTACTATTAATGTAGCCCATTCCAACTGGCATATCATGATGTATCCTTCACTTTGGGCATATCAAACCAATGTAAAAACTGCCACGGGGTTTTCCCCCTTCCAACTCATTCATGGAGTGGAATCCATTACCCCAATCGAATGTGAAATCCTGTCCTTAAGAATTGTTATTCATGTGTTACCTGATATGATTGAGCTGGAAGAATGTCTATTACATTTAGAACATATTGATGAACAACGTAGAGATGTGCTGAAAGCAAACCAAGATCATAAAAATAGGGTCAAAAGCCAATATGATAAATTGATCAAGCCTCAAATTTTCTCTGAAAGGGATCTTGTTTTTGTCTTGGACCAAGACAAAGAACCCCCGGGGGCAGGAAAATTCAGGTCTATGTGGTTGGGGCCTTATGTCGTTTCAAAGGTGCTAAACAAGGGCACATATGAATTGATTGATTTTGATGGGAATAAGTTGCCAGAGAGTAGAAATGGGATCTACCTGAAAAAGTACTATGCTTAGGCTTAGCACTTTTTCTTGTATTTTATTATATGTATTTTTATGTACAATAGGTCATCGGTTTGTATTTTTTATACCATCTTCTAGTTGTTACAGATGTCTTCCGAGTGGTTCATAGGTTTCACTGATAGTGCTAGTTGCCACACTTGTAATTTGGCTTCAGCTGCATGGGTCATTTATTTTCCCTCAGGACAATTAGTTACCTTAGGGGGCGCTTGCTTAGGTCCTGCTACCAATAATTTCACTGAATACAGGGCCATCATTGAGCTTTTACGGGATTCTTTTTCACGTGGTATCACTCAGCTGGAAGTCCGACTGGACTCTCAACTAGTGGTTTTTCAGCTCAATCAGGCTTATCAAGTGCATAACCCTATTTTATTACATCAGTTTATGCAAGTGAGGTTATTGGAAATAAATTTTGAGTTCATTACATTCAATCATATTCCAAGAAATCAAAATTCATTTACTGATGCATATGCTAATTATATCTTGGATTGGCATTTAACACATTTTACATAAAAATATACAGCGNAAAATTGTAAATAAACTAGCAATATATATATGTGTGTGTGTGTGTGTGTGTGTGTGTGTGTGTGTGTGTGTGTGTGTGTGTGTGTGAATATCTGTCCATATAGATAGGTCGAGTCTCCGATCCTCAGATCCAGTCATAACTGTATAATATACAAAAAATATACAAAATATCGATCAAAGTCCGTCAAATGCTCCTAGGTCTAAGCTTGACCTCCCTAGTAACTTGGACCACCCTAGTCCCCCCGATCACCCTACGCTCGGGCTTCTTCAGCCTCCTCGGCTTCAGCAGCCTCAACAGCATCTATGTACACAAGCACTGCTCTGGCTACTTGCCTCAAAAGACATATCCAGATAAGTGGTACACCAACCACTAGCTCTTGCATGATGGCAGGGATGTGTTCAATCTATAAGGTAGGTACTTTTTGGGTAAGCTTGGCCAGATTCCCCTCAAGAGCCCTAATCAAGCCCTAGTCCTCTCCCAAAACCGGATGCACATACATGCGTGGATGCCCAGTAGGGTGGACTGGTCCAATATCTACATTTTAACATTTTTAAAAGGATTAGAACTCTTATACATATGTATATGTCTCTATAATTAAAATTCATAACAATTTTAAAATTTTGAAAATAAAAATTTACCTAACTCTCCCCATGCTCCTCCTGGAGGGAGGATGAGGTTGGTATCACCTCGAAAATATAATCCATCATATGGAAACTACTCCAATGCTGGCAATTGCCGCTCCCACCAAAAGTAGAATTCGTCGTCATAGACACTCTAGACCAATCCACCACCTTCCTGGTGGAGGAAGATATCTCCCCACCTACTCAGCCTAGGATGACGGGGAGAACGAACTGGAAATGGTACTGTAGGACTCAAACCTAGAACTCTCTCAAAGAAAAAGGCTACTAATATGCTAGAATAACCAAAATTCTTCTTTCTTCCTCTTTTGCAGTCAAATATTTGTTTTCTCATTATCAGGATCACTCCCGAGCACCAGTCATATAGGGCTCTCTGGATACAGTCTACTGCTAGTTCCATTTGGTTTCAAGTTGCAAGGTGAAGTGATGATGACCCTACAAACCTCACTATAGTGTCCGTCAACACCTATAAAGGAAATTTGCGAATGTGAACAATAGGGATGCAGCTACCCCTCTTTTGAGTGCCTGGCTCACAGTATATGTCAATATAGTTCTATACACTTAGAGGGTCATCACCCATGTCGGTACCTTCCAAGTTCACCGGATCTCCTCGTCATGATAAACTAGAAATGAAATAGACATCCTCCGATGTAATCTCTAGAACCTCACCTTGAAGGTCAAACATGCCCAGATCATGATCCCAGTAGTTTATCAAAAAATCTAAGAGGTGGACATTGGCCCGCATTGGTGAGGCATAGAAAAAATTTAATAACCCACTTTGACATAAAACGTTCACAGTGGGGGCATCTTGAAGAGATTTTTGGTCCATGTCTTCATGTTCCCGTTCCCTCCACTCAAGAACCATCTTTCAATCTAATAAACAAGCAATTGCAAACTATTAGATTCATATGAAATTTGAAATTTTTCACCCTATACATTGTTTTTCTACCTCACGCAGCATACACGACTGTCTTTTAGGCAAGTTGCATACTGTATGCGATTTTCTTTTAGGAAAACCGTGTACATAATGCGTGTATGTGACTTTTAACATACCATACCTGTGTACACAGCGTCCATGCTTTGAGGGCACTTAAAAACTTGATTTAGGGCTCAAAATTTACAATTGCTTGGGTCAAATGAAAGAGCATGGAGTGTAGTTTTACCTGACACTTGCGGTTTTGGGAATGGTCCACTGAATCGTCCACACTAGGCAATCAAAGGAAGAGGTAAAACTTGTCTTTTTATGGTTAAAAATCAAATGGCCCGTTTTTATTCATATTTTGAACTATTTATAGAAAGTTTATTTTCAAAGTGGGGTTTTCCTATGGTTCAAAATTTTTAAACTAATGCCATATCTTTTCTTCCATGTGATAGGTTTATGGTCGTCTTTAAGTTGTTTTTCACTCATATAGAATGGTTTTTGGTCATTTCACATGCATTCTATAGTTATACCTAATCCATCTTGATCCTAGCATTAACACTTCAACCATGGACTATGGTATATTTAAACATTAGATCCTTGTCTTTACCATTGTTCTTCTGTGGATAGGACTTTCCTCCCATGAGTATCCTCATTTAGAACCTACTTATTGTCTTTTGATACTCATGCTGCAACTGTCATAGGTTCAGGGGCCCTCTTTTTAGCTATTTTTCATGCCAAATTGAGCCTCATTTTGGTCTCTTTTTACAAGCTATCCCTTTATAGGACTCCCCGCCCTTATGGAGTTTCTTTAGGCCAAGGTCTAACTCCTCAAAACAGACTTGACTTCTAAGTAAAATTGTCCATTCAAGATCATTAAGAATATGTGAATGGGAATCCACACAGGTGGTAGGTTATCTCTTTTTCGGACCATGTGGAATAATACGAGGAAGGATCACTCTCTTTTCTATGGAATTGAGAAGAGTATTCTTAGTTATAGGTTTATCACTTTTCTGTACCTGAGGGACTAAACTTACGAAAAAGGAACTCCCGGTATGACCTTCATTTTCTCTTTTTCATGCTCTGGACCTAAACATGAAAAAAATTCCAAGTGTACATTATGTCTTTGTCATGCTCATTAAACACCAAGAACAAATCATCGAGTTTATTGTTGTAATCCTTGTTTCTCGTACTCAAATGGATCTTTCCAAGTGATCTTGCTTTCCTTCACACTCGTAAAACTCAAGCTATATGTTTCTCTCGAAGGAGCATTGGGTAGGTGGTAATTTAACCTTTTTTGGACCTCCTTGACTAAGTACGAAAAAGGCTCACCTTTTCTTCTATGGAAGTTAAGAGAGTTCTTCTGTGGTATGTTTTATACTTTTTCGGCCTTAGGAGACTAAATTGGATGAAAAAGGACCCCCCCAGAGTCTTCTTTGGATTTTTCATACTCTCTAAATGTGAAAACACCAAGTGAGCATGTACTAGTTTAGGCTCATAAAATCCATGAATTAGTAACACTATCAAGCATTATTCCCTCTTCTCTTCAAGCTTGTCAAAAAATGAAGAGAGATTCGAGTTGACTTTCCTGGACTCGTTAAAATTTAATAGGGAAGGTAAGGAATAACTTTTCTTTTGGTTCTCAATCAATGGCAGCATGTCCTCCTTGAACATAGCACTCTTTATCTTTTTAGATACTCATGTCTTAGTGTTCACTTTCAGTTCAGCTATTGCTTCGAGTTTCTTACTCCTCTTCTTGTCAGTTCTACCTAGGGAATCTGATCATGTCTCCTACATGACAGATAAGTCTAGTTGTACTATCTATAAAGTTAAAAACTGCCTTGGGTCATCTCTGTGTTGTGGTCACTGTTCAAGGAATTAACCCTATGTCTGATCTATATCCTAATTCCATCATTGTCGTATCTATTATTACTTGTGTCTCCCTTCCTTTACCCAGTTCCTAGTCACTCTTGTGATCCATTGGAGGATCTATTGCCTTCCTTATCACAGTATGGTTCCGCATCAGCACTTCCTGACAATGAAGACCTAGATTTTTGACAATCGTACCTTAGTATTCACTTTCATTTTTGTGAATTCCTTTGCTTCAGTTGTCAATTATCACCTATTAGTTGACAATCTGTTGAATCCTATCCATGTTCAACTTCAATAACATCTATTCACATGGCTTGGATTGTACTGGTTCTTTGGGATTTTTTACGAAGACCTTAGTTTCACATCTATGGAGTAAGTTGTGCAAGAGTATGTTGTGGTCACTTACATAGCTTCCAGATCTTTGAAGACTCGTCATTATTTTATATTATGGCTTCTATCCACCTTTGTAATATACGTGGTCTTGTACCCGTACTATATGATGTACTCAAATATTGTAAAGGAGCTAGTGTTCAAGTATATTGAACATAGCATCCTCGGATATGACTTTGTATATGACATTATTATGTATTTGTTTCAGGTACTACCTCTGCTCCATTGGACTTCTGAGTTCTCCAAGATAAGATTATAATGTATTTCAGACATTGTTTCCCTCTGACCTCACACATTAGGGGGCATCTATTATCAACCAAAATGACACTTCTTTGTCTGAGTGCCGACATTCCTTATGTTGGTACACAAAAGGACATCTTAGGATTGAATTTTTCCAAAACACTATCGATGGGCATGACATGAGATGCATTTACCTTTCAACCAGCTTGCCATATTATTTTTCTAATTGTTGAATGGCGTATGCAACTATCTTCATTGAAACTCATGTACATACGAGACTATTCTCGTTGACAACTCGTGTAATGTACGTGACTATCTCCATTGCAACCCATGTACATCAACATATGCGGGTTTCCTTTAAGAAACTTGTGTGTCATACATGGGTTTCCTATATCAATAGTTGTGTACATCTTCATTCGACATTAAAAAATATAAATCACGATTAATGTACATTAGTTGGGCCTTAATCATTAACCACCCCAACTATCTCAACCTTCTCAACCTTCGAAACCACTCTATTTCGAAAAGTATAAATAGAGGCCTTGGGAAGGGCATTAATCAATCAAGTTTGGAGAGCAAAGTTATGCTAGTGGTATATCTTTAGATGTCTTGGAGCAACAGAACTCAGATTCCTTTGGTTGCAGAAGAGTCCTTGTCTCAGGCGTTGAGTTGTACACTTATCTCATTCACTGATTGTTAATAAAGAGAATTCTTCTTCCAATATTGTGTTGAGTCTCTTTCATGTATTATGGTTGATGAATATATCTGATTAAGCACTAGATATATTTTTTATCTAACCGATTATATATACATGTATAATATTGTACTTGGATAATTTTCTCTTTGCAGGTGAAGGAGGTGCATCCCTGAAATCTTTGGAGAGAAGCAGAGCGGAAGAAGATCAAGCTTGGATCAATCATCGGTAATCAGGTGAGTCCAATATTTCTTCCTATTTCCTTTCTGTACTTTGCTAAAGCGAATTGTCTGCAAGTTTAGAAGTAAGTTATTAACCCCAGACCCTAGGTTTCAAGAGTGTTTAATCCTGAACAACAATGGCCTCTTTGAGTTGTTGAAATGCTTGAGTTTCCTCTGGAGTCGAAGAAAATGCATCTTTCTTCGGTAATGATGTTAGAGGAGCTACTATTCTTCCATAGTTCCAAACAAACTTGTGGTAGTACCCCGTCAGACCTAATAATCCTCGAATATTCTTCATGGTTTTGAGAATCAGCCAGTCCATCATGGATTTAATTTTTTTAGGGTCTACCATGACACCTTCATGAGATACAATATGACCTACCAAATACTCTACCAAACATTTTGATGGTTTTGCATTAAGTTCTTTCTCCTTTAGTAGTTATAGTACCCTGTCAACATGTTGAACATGTTCTTCCCAAGACTTGCTATAGATTAGTATATCATTAAAGAATACGAGCACAAATTTTTTAAGGAAAGGATTGAAAATAGAATTCATCAAACCTTGAAATGTGGAAGGTGCATTTGTTAGAACAAAAGGCATGACAAAAAATTCATAGTGACCTTCATGAGTTTTGAATGTTGTTTTGGGGATTTCTTCACCCTTCATTCAAATATGATGATACGCAGAAAAAAGATCCAACTTTGCGAAGACAACTGCTCCATGTAATTCTCCTAACAATTCATCAATGACGGGAATTAGAAACTTATATTTAATGGTGATCTTGTTGATCTCTCTATAATCAGGACACATACACCATGATCCATCTGGCTTGCATACCATTACCATTGGTGCAACGTAAGAACTTTGTCTAGGCCTATTTATGCCAGCCTCTAACGTTTCATCCACCATACGCTCAATTTCACTCTTTTGGCTATAGGGATATCGATAAGGCCTGATATTAGGAGGAACACTACATGGAATTAAGTGGATATCATGATCAAAGTCACGAATAGGTGGAAGACATTTGGGAATATCTACAAATACCTTGGAATGCTTATTAATGACCCTTTGGAGATCTGGGGAGATAGGGAATTTTGAGTTTTTAACATCTAATGAGAATAATTGTGCAACTATACCTTGATGTCCATTTTTTAACAACTTTTCCATACCATTAGAGCTTATCACCTTTCTTGGTTTTCATGTGATACCATTTAACTCATATTCTTCAACTTCCCATGAAAATTTCATGAAAAGTTTTTAAAAATTAAAAGCCACTGTTCCCAATGATTGTAACCATTGGACACCCAATACAACATCAACACCACCCATTGGGATAGAAATCATTGGACTATTAAATACAGAATCCCCCATATCTAGATTGATATTATGGAATTTCCCTAAGCACTGTATGGTTCCCCCATATGCAATCATTACTTGAAATTATGGTGCTCAATAAACAAAGCAATTAAGAACTTTGGCCAATTTACAGTGAATGAAATTATGAGTACTACCAATCAATCAACATTGTTACCTTCTTCTTTTTTATGTATCCTTCTATCTTGATAGTTTGAGGAGTGATAATTCCAACCAATGCATGTCAAGATATGGTGGGAGTAGTGTCTTCTAAAGTAGCCTCTTCTATTTCTTCTAAAGTCACCTCTTGTTGAGATGCTTCCTCTACTTTTGGTTCTTCCTTTTCACAATATATGTAGAATAATTTCTTCTCGTTGCACTTATGTCCCTTACTATACCTGCTATCACAATTAAAGCATAATCCTTTTGCTCTTATTTCATGTATTTGTTGGGGTGTCAACCTTTGTGGTGGTTTAGAATAAGGAACATTATTTTCTCTATATGTGTTGGAGAAGGCATTTCTAGTCACCATTGCCATATTTTTATTTTCAACCTTCCTTGCCATTATGAAATCCTTCTCTAGTGATGATGGTTCAAAGAGACACACCTCCTATTGAATGTTATATTTCAAGGTTCCAATAAATATATCTAACAAATTATCTTCTGAAATATTATTCACTCTAAGACTTAGCTGCTAAAATTTCTTGATGTGATCTGTAACTAAACCTTTTTGCTTCAGATTTACCAACTAACTGAAGAAGGTGTTGCTATTTATATCCCCATAATGTGCAATTAATTATTTGGTGAATATATAACAAGGGATAATAGACTCCTTTTTATGGTCATGAATCCATTGGTACCATACAAACTGATCGAGTTCTAAATACAAGGATGCAATAGTTACCTTTTGCGTAGTGGGCAGCTGGTGTAGATCAAAGAATTGGTCCATCTGAAAAATCCACATGATTGGATCCTTTCCATCAAACTTTCGCATGTCAATCTTGGGGATAAAGTAGTTTCTTGGACCTGAATTGAACCTGGGATGTTGTAGTGAATCATCAACTTTTGAGGACTTCAAATTCCTACTCTCCAATTGCTTTTCAATTTTCTCCACATGTGACTGGAATAAGTCATCTTGTTCCTCCTTATCCTCTTCTTGAGTAGATAATTGAAGAATAAAGTTATGTTTGATAACCTTTATAAACCCATTCAAGTATTGAAGATCTTATTTACTATACATCCCTTTGAGGTCCTATTTAGTAGCCATCTTCTTTTCCAATTTAGTAAAGTCATCAATTTTCACATTTCCTTTAATTATATCTTCCAACTTGGACACTCCAAAAGAAATGTCTTCCATTTCCTCGTATGTCGGGGATGAATCCTCTGGCAGTTTGAGTGGAGTGTGATTCTTTCCACTTCCTTTTGGTGGCATTTTTAACAATATCACAGCCTAGGGTTTACCACAAATATATCGTTCTACTAAACGCTATTCAAATGCAAAATGGCATACCTTTTCCAATCCTTTATTGGGAGACTGTTTTAGGGACGACTTGCAACTGCAGTAAAATTTGAATTGAGACTCCCCCAAGTCTCAAAATCCATCCTGTAATACCTTGATCTATACTCTTTCCAATTTCGTGGGGCTGACCTAATTTGGATGAGCCAACAAAAAGTTATTGAAAATATACCAAAGATTCTTATTTTTGGCCTATCCATAAGAGAGAACTTGTATTGTATGTCACATGTCCACTGTTTGTTTATGTATCTGAAACTTCTACCACAAATACCCTGGTCCATATTATTTTATATGCAACTGGTATCACTCCATTTGGATTTTGGATTCTTCAAATATGACATTTTTCCCAAGAACACATTTTTTATACTTGTTGTAGGACTAGTAAAAAACCCTAGATTCCTCCGCACTTATTTCCGAAATTGTAATGGATCAGGATAAGAATGTTTTACTAGAGATAGCTCGGCTTGTTTTGGAAGTGTTTTTTTAACCTCAATCTCTGATTCCTTGTAGAAAAAAAATTGTATTGAATTTTCCAAGATGACTCGTTTTGCAGAAGCTAGTCCCAAGGAAAGAGCTCTGATACCAAATGTTATGCAACCAAGTCCGAGATATAAATAGCAGAAATAGACAATAAGAGATTAATACACACCTAAAAAATGAACATCATAGATAAATATTAATCGTCTTCAAGGGAGGAACCTCCTTACACAATGTACTGAGTACACAAGACAAGATAAGATGACATTATGACTAAAATGAGAATATCTCCTTCCTATATATAGGAGATAAAGGTGTAGAATAACAACTAATAAACCCACTAATAGACCCAATCCTACATAAATAATATGTAATTCACCACAATATAGGGGGTAATGTGTCATCATTAAGGGCTTAACAAAAATTGTTGCACATATAAGCAACTCCTTCAGAAATATGAAATTGTCTTCACATTTTTTATTCCAAATGAATTTTACACTTTTATTTTGTAAATATGTAATGGGATTGGCTATATAAATCTTCTCTAAATATCCTCTAATATCCATCCAACCCCATATATGATCTTGCCTCAGTTACATTTCTAGGAGTAGGCCATTTTTGTATAGCTTTGATTTTGTCAGTGTCCATGGTCATTCCTTCCTCTGAGATAATGTGACCCAGATATAAGAGATTATTTTGATAAAAAGTACACTTAACACACATTGGTCATGGTTTGCTAGGAAAATAAAATAAACATATTTATACAAAATTCCATCGAACTATTTTGATATCGATGCTTTTGTTAATGATGTGCATTGGTGCGCTTTGATAGATATGGTGCATCATACATTTTTAATAATATTTTTTTATAGTCAGTGATTTTTAGTTTCACATGCACTGATGCATCTATTTTTCCATCATGCACTGCCAATTTTTACAGGAATGAAATATATATTTTTCTAAAAATGCAACGATCTATGTTCTCTTTGACATTGGTTATTTTTTACTAATGTTCACCGATGTGTGTGTCATGTTCGTGCATTGATGCGTTTGGATAGATGTGGAGCACCATACATTTTTTATAATAAAAATGTATGGTTTTTTTCTTTTGGTTGATTCTTTTTACTCCCACACACATTGGTGTGTCGATTTATATATCATGCTCCAACCAGTTATGACTATATATATATATATTGTCATCGGTGAGTGTCATATTTCCGTGCATCGTTAAGTCAATGCTCTTACAATTTTGACGCACCGGTGCAACTTTTCTTGAAACACATCGGTGTATGATTAATTTTTTGGTACACCAGTTTTAAACCTCTTCTAAAACTCTGCTCTTCGTCATCCGCTAGAGACCTCCACTATAAATAGATGAATGGCCTTTTTTGTGCAAGTTCTACAGAAACCTCTACTAGAAAGTGTTTTTCTTGTAGTTCTTGTAGAAAATATGTTATCTCCTTTAGGAGGTTTTGAGAATTAAATGAGTTTGACAACCTTAACATTATCAAGGCAAGAAACCTGGTCCTTATCCCCCAAAGGAATCTTCTAGGGATTGAAGGCTGAACACAATGCCTCAAATCATCACAAAGGACCTCAAAGGGTTTTCGTGGACTAAGTTTATGAATACATGAGTGGATATATTAGGGATAACACTAGGTATGGGTCTCCTTTCCTAGAGATGGTTGGGGGAGTAAAATTAGGCCTCAGGGCATAAACGAATCTTCTAGGAATCCAAGGCCAATAATAATGTCTCAAAGAATCACACATGAACTCATAGGGCATCTTTGCACTCAAATTAAGGTATGTGTGCCATTATTTTTTTTTTACCATTGAGTATGGGTCCAAGGAACTTAGAGATGGTTAAGAGAAAAATTGGGTTGTATGCTATAAAGGAAAATTTTGGGAATACAAAGACATGAACAACAATTTAAAGGACCACAATGAGGGTATCCTTGATCTCCGAGTGAGAATATAAATGCTAAAAGGAGGTTGTGAGCACTAGGTATGATTCTCAAAAATTTGGACATGGTTGAGCGAGGAAACATAATACTTGGATCCAAAAAAAATATTTATACATCAAGGGTTAAGAACAATTACTCGAATCACCGCACAACACTACCTATGTTTATCATTGTCCTTTGTGTTTCAAATTTTTCATTATTATTGATGCCCAATGTGAACAAACAATTCATTTTTCATTAAGAAAAAAGCACAACAAAGAAGCAATGTCTATTTGGTGGGGAAAATGTAATAAGTTAATTATAGGCATGTTTCAATAAATCAAATATCTTTTTTTACATTTTAAATAAAATAAATTTTTATTGTTAATCAAAATATTTATGACTTCTGATTGACAAATATTTCAAGATTTTTGTTTTTACGTTATTGCGCCGAGAGGAGCTCTACAACCCAGTATGGGGGAGAACTTGTAACGTGATGTAACGTTACTAACTTGTCGGCAAAAAATAATAGTGAAAGTGGATATTATGGGAGAGATCTTGTAACGTGATGTAATTTTACTAACGTATGTAACATGTCGGCCAAAAATAATTGTGATAGTGAATATTATGGGAGAGATTTTGTAACACAAAATAAAAAATAATATCACTTTCGTAAGTTTATTTTTATTAATAAAAATTAAATTTTCTAATAGCCAAAATAAATGTCGGCCACAAAAACAATCTAATATGGGGGAGATGTGGTAATCTTCCTACCTAAAAAAACAATAAAAAAGTAAAAATTTAATTATCCGTAAAAAAAATATGTAGGTCAAAAAAACACAAAATTGAATTATCCGCAAAAAAATGTTGGCTTTCCACATGGTTTTAAAACCATGTGCAAGGAATTCTAAACAACCCATGGTTTAGGAGGCTTTGCACATGGTTTTTAAACAATGTGCAAGGCCTTTTAAACAACCCATTGTATTATTGTACATGGTTTAGGAGGGCCTTGCAAATGGTTTTAAGACCATGTACAAGGCCTCCTAAACAACCCATGATTGTAGGAGGGCCTTGCATATGGTTTTAAAACCATGTGTGGGGAAATGATGCAATGTTTGTTCCTAACAAAATAAAAAATATTATATGTCGGCCATAAATAATATTAAATAATAATAATAATAAAATTATATGTGGACCTTAAATAAAAAGATGTGTCTTTTGGTTTGAATCAAATCAATGGATACCTAAGAAGAGGTTAGAGATTTGATCCATCTCGGTGCTTGATAGAGCCCAAGATTTGGATCTACGCTGATTTATTTGCATTTTTTTGCATTCTCATTTAATTAGATCCAATCTTAATGAGTTACAAACATGAAAAAAAATCACATTTATTGTAATATCAATAATATACTATTTGGTGTTAATCAATCTTACATTTCTTTAAAGAAAATAAATCAAATTTCAAGGATGACCATTGAGTAGTATTTCATTAAATATTTGAATTATTATTATGTAATTGATATGATGACTAAATTCATCCAATAAATATTATAAACCATTATTTTTTTGTTGGATTATCAATTGTTAATTATAAATAAAGTATTAAATTTTCATCATAAATTAAATCCAAATAGATTTACATAACCAAATTTGTGTACAGTTTTGTTCTGGTTATAATATTGTTATATTAACAAAATGGATATTTATTAAAAAAAAATATAAGCAAATGTTTTAAATAACTAGGTTTAGGTTTTATTATTAAGTTAAAAAAATCATTTCTTGATAGTAATCATAAAAATTCTAATCAAGAAAATGTGTTGATATTATGGATTAAAAATGGCAATTACATTAACCTTATATGAAATGTATAATAAATACTCTATAAAAGCATAACATTGCTAAATATATTTTATAGTGGCTCTCTCTCTCTCTCTCTCTCTCTCTCTATATATATATATATATATATATAGTACAACCTTTCTAAATATGGGAGGTGTAACAACACCTCACAATTAACCATTTGATTACCATAATTGTTTATAATGTCCCCAAAATCCTTTGTTTCATTCTAAAGTAATTTGGAAGTAGATTATTACATGAATTACCAAAGTCCTATATATCACTTTGTTACAAGTGACTTGATTATACCATTTGTCATCCCATGTTGAGTAGCTCGACATTACTTAGAATAACACCAGGATTCTATTGCATGGTTGAGGGTAAGTTTAATTACGGCTCAATCGTCTCTACTACTGTCTTCCCTTCCTTAGTTTCTCTTAATTATATTATTTTTCATCGTTATTAAACATGGTCGCATTATGTTGCAGGTGTTGGGCCACTTTTGAATTCTTGGTTCATATGTGCGTACTCTCGACAAGCCCCCCCTACCCCCCTTGGGTAAGAGATGTTCCCTTGTATTTCTTGAACTCTTGGTTATTGTAATTGTAACTTCAGAAGATATTCTGATGTATATTACTATTCTATATTGGTGTACTCCCATTAGAGATAAGTTTCCCTCCTTTCTAGATTTCATCATTATATATTGTCACTAAGGTAAAACCTTTGTTGTAATTATGGGAAATAGTCCCCAGGTTAAATAAAGGAAAATGTACTTTGTGTATTCCTATCTAGGTCAGCCCCAAAGTTTACCTCGCTGATCTATTTAGTTGAGTTACTTAGTCAACAGAATAATATGAATAGGGAGGCACCCTCCTCATTTGTCACACACTCATTCACTCTCTCATGTGCACTTTAAGAGAGAGAGGAAAATGAGGAGAAAGAGAGATATATGTAGACAAATATTATTCTCGGTCATTCCATATTGTGATCTTGTCTTTGTGATGGAACTATTTTGAGGAAGTTTGTAAGGTTTTCTCCTTTATGGTTTCCCCAATGAAAATCTATGTGTCTTGTGTATCTTATGTATCTTTGATGTATTGTTGTACTTGTTATTCTTTCAAATAAGATACTAAGTGAATTAATGTGCTATCATAGCCACTCTAAAAGAAGGAACTATGCAGCCGCAATACTTCTACAATGGAAGCTACTGAAGATTAAGGTTTCATGCTTGGAAAACCTAGAATTCAAAATCTAGTCATATTGGGACTTCCACTATAGCTCGATATTAGAGATGGATCGAGAGCTAAAAAATTGACAAGACGAAGATGAAATATTATTGTAACTTATGTGTGAGTTTAAGCCACATATTCATTATACTTTAGGATATATGATTCCTACAAATCATGGTTCCAGCCTCCTCCAAACTACAGTCATAAATAAGTGACCTAGGGAGAATTGCTATATATCGGGCTATAAAGTTCCAAATCAAATTTCACAAGCTGTTACAGATGGTGAACCAACTGTATTTTTTGTGTTCCTATTTTCAGTCCTCAAATGGGAAACAGTGACACATGGAAGTCCATACAAGTTCTCTATTCCAAACAGTCCTCAAAACAATCACCTTGGGAAACTTATCATAAGTCCCACTTGGTGTATCCAATTCTGCTCTAATCTATGGGGTTTAAAATAAGACAGAACATGATACCTTAGGATGAAGTTACAAATCTTGAGGAGCAGAAACTTTGGAGATATAGGAGAAACAAGATCAAGAAATTCTATAGAATAAATTTAAGAAACTAGGGATTCCTGTTCCGGGCACTTCCCTACATTGGTCAGCTGAAAAAATAATACCATCAAACTCGCCATCATAAGGGCACATATTTATATGGAATAATTTTCTCATTATGTGGAATTTCAAATTTTTATTGCAGAAGGATACGAGAAGAAACTAGGGAATAAAAATTAAGAGGCTTCCCACCACAATTTTCAGAAAAGGAGTGCATCTGACAACATTCCTTGAAGAGGCTCATCTTCTTGTCCAATCGGATGTTTTAAATTCCAATTTTAGAAAATTAGGGTTTCTCTGACAAACCCTATATCAACCAGCTCCTGAACCAGGTCGAACACCTCAAATTGGTAATATATAAATATTTACTATTTCCATTTGAGGTTCTCATTTCAAAATGACTCATCACACCTAGCTTGATGATAAGTTTGGTGGAGATGGCAACTTTTGAGCATGGAAGTATAGGATCTCCCTGATCCTTGAAGAAAATGAATTGGATCAGTATATTAGTAAGGAAGTTCTGGAGTCGAAGGAAAATGAGGCTAAGACTACTCATAAAAAGAAATTGGTCAAGGCCATGAGAATCATTTCTTATTCTATTAAGGATCATCTCATCCCCCATGTGTCATCCTTAAAGACACCAAAGGAAGTGTTCGATGCTTTGATGAATTTTATCGAAGGAAAGAACATCAATTGAAAGATAACATTGAGAAACCAATTGAAGAATGTGAAGATATAGAACTCAGAGACCATGCATTCCTACTTCACAAGGGTTTCTCAAATAAATTAACAACTTGAAGCAGTCAAAGAGAATGTGGAAGAAGGATAGATTGTTATGATCAATTTGAATGGCCTCCAAATATCATTGGATTCATTCATTCAAGTAATGTGTGCAAGAAGGAATCGTATATCCTTTAGTAGACTATGGGAACCATGAGCACAAGAATAAGCGAGACTCATAACAAGAGAGGAGAAGATGGGAGAAACTGATAATCAATCTCCCATAGCTCACACTAGAATAAATCATAGAAAGAAGGAGGACCATCATAACAACATAAGACAAAAGGAATCCAGAAGAGATCCTTCCAATATTATATGCTACACTTGTGATGAGAATGGACACTACTCCAGATACTATCCTAGAAACAAAGGCTCTTTCAACAAGAAGTCAAAGAAGAAAAGGAAGATTCCTCATGTGATGAGGAATATGAACTCTACATGTGAATATGAATATCATACTATTATCCATCTCAATACTTGGATAAGAAGGAATGCAGTTCTGAATGATCAAACTATCATATAATCCGGACATAAGGTGTAGAACAAGCCTTAGACACTAAGAGGGGGGGGGGGGGAATCAATGTCTCTTAAAACTTAAAAATCTCTTGCCAAAGCATTAATTTAAACAATCATATGTATTATGAACCAATCATGGCATTTACCAATTGTGTATATATATATATGTATGTATGTATGTATGTATGTAGATATGAAATATACAAACACATATGAAGAACAACACATATATGAATATGTCAAATATCTTTTTATTAAATAGGATTTTACATTACAAAGAATTAATGATCTAGGGCCAGCTAGATTGAGAGACCCAACTCCCTTACAAGACCCAAATTGTATACATGACCCAACATGTAGAGAGGAATCCAATCCTCATTCAGGCTCCAACCTGATTACAGACGCCAGTCAGTTTGAATGAACACAAGGTTCATGCCAAAGGTAGAATATCCACCAAAATATTATATTTTATCCATTAAGATACACATATTCTTCAAGTGATGTATTCATATTTATATACATTCCTCACACCTCTTTATGGAACAAGGTGACTTCTCATGTACTCACACCTTTTCATATAATGATGTGTCTTTTACCATCAAAGAAACACAAAATAAAGTTAAACTAAGATTTAGTTATAACTTTATTTAGTCCTTTTCTTAAACTCTTTTATCACATATCCATTTATATAATATTAAGACCACTTTATAATCAAACTTTCACTTCCTTGTTTGGGACGGCACGTCGTTTATGCCTTTCTTTGTGCGGAATCATATGAAGGTCTCCCTCACTATGGTTCAGGCACTTATTCGGTTCATTTAAGACCTAATTTTATAGGTTGAACCAACAGTACCACTAGATTTCAAGGGACAAGCAGGAAGCACGAGAGTTTTATCACGATCACCAAGTATTTATTTGATCGTAACCCTCTAAAACTCATCAAATGTGCAAGATCATTTTGGTGATGGATTTATTGACTATTTGACCTCGAATCTCAGCCATTTGTTATATTAATCCAACAGTGCTACACACGATTAGTAAATGAACTAGACTTCCATTGATTATCATTTTTATCGAAAGATTCTTCTTTGTCGAAAACCCATTAGTATGATGATTATGGTCATTGGTGATGATGGTGGTGGTCATGAAAGATTAATTAAACAACTGCAATTTGATGCTTTGATAACCACTTCATTTCCAATTTGCATGCGATATTGTTTAGGTCACGATATTCCCAACACAATGTGATTCTGCCCTCCAATTGGATCCTCAGCTTTGACGAATGAGAAACTAGTTTAGTTATTTAGGGCTTGATTTATATATCCCGGATGTTTGTTTGAACCGTCAATGGATCGTGCGAATATTGATTTCCCATTGACTACTGCTGCACTTGAGAAACAATATTCAAATCAATTTCTATGTATCAGAATTATATTGTGATTCTTCCCGTTTGAAACTTCCCTTGAAATTCCATCATATTTTACAGCAACCGTTTTTTTTTTAAATCATGTCAATAGTATTTCCTTGAATTTTTGTAGTAGGGATTTCGCCCTTGCTACAAGCAGGAACAGCTTCCTTCCATCTATAGGACGGAAGGGTAGGGTTCCTATGAGAATGGAAGAACATAATGAAATAAATAGAAAACGAATTGAAAAACCCCTCTGCACACAAGGTTAGGGTTCAGCTCCAAGACCCTGCATACAACTATTACAAAACCAAAAGACCTGCAAGTAATCAATGGAAACATGCAAGAAAATGTTAAGCAATAAACATGAAAACAAAAAATGTTAGAAAACTACAATCTACCAAAGAAAAAACATGAAAAGACAAGTATACCTTATGGTTGGAATGGGCCACCATGCCCTAGCTTGGGAGAGACCCTCTCTTAGGAATAGGGAGATATGGCTCAATGGAGTAATGGAGGAGAGGGAGGGTGAATGGTTTGAGAGGAAAATGGTCTCAAGGAACTCACATGGGAAGCATAACGAAAGCGAGTGAAGGAGTGATTTTAGAGTGACCCCCACCCCTCTATTTATACTTTTTCTTAATATTTTAGGTTTTTAAGCCCATGGTTGTGGCTTTAGCCCCTTTCACCCAATCTTTAGCTCATTTGGGGGTTTTAAGCTCCTTTGAGGGGTTTTAGCCCCTTTTTGGAGGTTTTAGCCCCTATGGGAGCTAGCTTGGATCTTTTTAGGGGTTTTTAAGCTCTTTTTCAAATTTTTAAGCCTTCTTGAGGGTATGGGGGTCAAATGTCGTCAAATGAGGGTCGTATGTAGATGTCTTTAGGTGGTGTAGGTCATGTAGAGCTCATTGTGGGATTTTTTGGGTTAACAGATTGCCCCCTAGTGTGTGAGGGCAGGAGCTCATCGTATGGCCGACGAACATCATAGGATTTTATTGGGGAGAGGTGGTGCTTCTTGGGCTGGAGCATGGTGGCTTTTGGTTTTTGTATTAATATGGTTCCCATAAATGGGTGAGATACAAATAATGTGTGACAAGTATATGGACAAGGCAGGCATCCCCATGCTCATAACGATGTCAAAATAATAATGTGATCTAAGCTCTATAATACAAGAGTCAATCATGTACAACTATTGTTGCAATAATGGTTGCCTCAATGAGAGGATGAATACAATACTGATCTGAAGGACTGTTACATTGGACCCATAGCATTCTCATGGAATGTTATATCTTCATGACTAATGGCTTGCTGGATCTGGAATGATACATAGCTGTAGGGACTCACTGATGGAGAGTCAGAGTCTCTGTGGTACAAATATGATGCACCAATCATAAATCTATATAGAAGCATTACAGGGGCTTCTGAACACTGTCTCCAACACAACTCGGAAATAAAAAGGGACATGAACCTATTAGGATCCCTCAAATACTCATCAATGTGTTAGATTCAGGTGACATCTGGGGTCTTTGACCAAATACTGCCTGGACCAATACCCTGTATGAATCTCAATGGTGCGATGATGTAGCTGGAGTCGAGCACGTGAGAAACAACCATCCCGAGAGGCACTAAGGACTCCTCTCAAGTGGTCCAAGGAACTCATTAATGAGGTTAATGAAACTAAGATATAGGGACCTCTGGGTCTATCCTCTAGAATACATGTGTTGTCGTCGACAGAGGGAGACCTACCCCTGGTCAAGGCAATGGTGTTTCCTTAACTAGAAGTGCGAGGGAGATAACCAAAATATGTGAGGAAGTCTAAGGACTGACCCACTGAATGGGGGGGGAGGGAAGGAGTTGAACAGGGGAAAAGGGAGTGTAGTGGACTCAAACTTCCTTTGTTCAGAGTATGATGGCAGGGTGGACCAGGCAGCAAATGAAACTGACTCATGGGAAAAGGATCATAGTTGTAATACTGGGAATGTCACTGCAGATGGGAAATACTTGGAGGAGGTATACACTTTTGATATTAATGGGATCCAAGGAAGACACATTGCAGAGTACTCTAAACAAAGGCGAACCAAAATGGGAATGCTTCCAAACTATTATTTGTGTGGTGGTGTCTAAAGACACTGTTGTGGTAAAATCTCTTGGATTTTTTACGAGCCCGAGAAAGTAAATGCTCGATGGTGCTTTCAATTTTAGAGAGTCTGAAAGAATGAAGAAGACTCCAGTGGGAGCTCTTTTTCGTTGGTAGTCTCCTGTACCTGAAAAGGGATAAAAGTATACATAGGAGAGCTCACCCATCCTTTAGGGGATGAGAGACTTCTTTACCGTTGGTAGTCCAGTCAGGCCGAAAAAGGTTAAACCCATACATACTGCATGGTCATTCAAATACTTTTATGAGCATGAACGGAACCAAGTTTTCTCAGAAATCTTTTCTTGATGAAAAGGATGAAAAAGAGCTTAACGACAACCCATGGTGAGATTTTTCGTAAAGTTTAGCCCCTCTTCCTGAGGAAGCATAAAAGGATGCAGAGGGTAACGATCTTGGATTGAATGTGCCAAGGTGGTCCTTTTCATATGGTAGTCTACATGGTTCACAAAAGGAGATAAATGAGACGATGTAGACGCCCTTTCCTATACTTTAACGAGCGGGAAAAGAAGCAGCTACACTTGACAATCTTTTCATTCTTTTAGGAGTCAAAAAAGAGCTTAAAATAAAATCTGGTATGGTCAACCAATTGCAGTGGCATAGGTGGTGCCCCATGTCAGGACAGTGGACAGTGGTCCAAAGTTCATCCGTGCAGTATGGATGGAGCAAGTGGCTCTTAAACATACCAATACATGCATGGGATAGATCATGGAAAAGGCACGTGAATCGATGCAGCAAAGGCATGCAAACTGAGGTGGCTCTCGGACAGAGGTCAGGAGAGCTATGTGTGATTTGTGGTGGACGGACTTGACTACATGTGGTGTGAGTGCAATTCCATAGGAAATTATATGCCAAATGCATGCAAAATAAATGATCCATCCTCTGGGCAGTGGCCTAGGGACCTGCATAAGGTGCGGTGGACGGATTAGATAGCTATATGCTAAAATAAAGTGATGCACCTTACGGGCGGTGGCCCGAGAACCCGCATGAGTGGAAGTAGGAAAGTGTGATGCAAGTACAGGTTTGGAGACACTTACATCACAATGTGGTTCACAAATCGAGGTAACTTCCGAGAAGTGGTCCTAAAAATTAGTTGTTAAACATGAGACGATGGTCTCATAAGGAAATAGAGGGCAAAATTTGAGCCCATAGGTGTGAGAGGTGTCTTGAACAAGTTCTAGGTGACTTTGGATTAGCGGCTAATGGTGCTACCCCTGACTTGTGGTAAAAAATGTTGAAAAACAAAAAAGGAAAATCAAGCAACTCATTGGTGATGTTAAGTGTAAAATATCTTGAGGTAGATCCTGTTGCGGGGATTCTCCAAGAGTTGTCCATCAGAGTCAATAAGGGTGTATGCCCCTTTTATGGGGCAATGGTGGATGATGTATGTGTCTTACCACATTGACTCGAACTTGCCTTTTTCCAACTTGTCATTGGGTTGGTCGCAGGCTAGAACCATATCGCCTTCGCTGAAGGTGCGAGAGTGGACATGGGAGTCATAGTGGGCCTTTAACCATATTTTCACTGCTTCGATGGCTTGGAGGGAAGCTTGATGGTATTCTATGGTTTGCTTGAGTATGAGGATTCACTCTTCCATAGGAAAAGTATCAGGGAGGATTTCTACCATGAGGCAGAGGGATGGGATCTGGCACTCTATAGGGAGTACTGATTCAATGCCATGTACTAGGCGGAAAGGGGTGAAACCAGTTGTGGTTTTTGTGGACATGCGATGAGCCCATAGGGCGGAGAACATCATGTGATGCCATTTGGTTTTATGGTTTCCTACCATCCTTTGGAGCATTGTTTTGATGATTTTGTTGACTACTTCAACTTGGCCATTTCCCTAGGGGTAGTAGGAAGATGAGTACTGGTGTTAAAATTTCAACATGGTTAAAAGCTCAGTCCAAATAGCATATTCAAAGTTTTTACCATGGTCTGAGACCAACTGTTTAGGAACACCAAATCGTGAAATAACATGGTTGAAGAAGAAGCGTGCCGCTATTTCACTTTTGAAATCAAATGTGGGCATGGCCTCGGCCCACTTAGTGAAGTAATCAACTGCCATAATGATGTATTTATGACCATTGGCCAAGGCATGGTTGATTATCATGAAGTCAATTGCCCATTTGCAGAGGGGACTGACTGTGACTGCGGGGTGTAACAGTGCAGGGGGGGGTTCTTTCCTTTGGGGCAAAGAGATGACAGTTGCAACAATGCTTGACTTCCTCTATGCAATCAGTGAAGATGGAAGGATAGAAGTAGCCGGCACATAGAATCTTTTGCGCTATTTCCAAACCTGAAAGGTGGCCACCACAGGATCCACTATGACAGTCATTGAGGATGGTCTCGGCCTTGTCAAGGGTGAGGCAATGACATAGGATGGTATAAATGCCTCAACGATATAGAACATCTCCAATCAATAGGTGGCGAATGGCTTGATGTCGAATGCGTCTCTTGTCCTCATGGTTTAGGTGCGCTGTGAACTTCTATGTTCATAAATGTAGAAGGATGTCCCATACAATGGGTCCTCTATGGACATGATCAATAGGAAATCATCGGGGAGGTCATCCTTGGGTGGTGATGATGCGGTAAATGGGGGTAGATCGGTCATGAGCACAACCAGTGTGAGTGCCTTTGTGCTTTTTGGGGAAACGAATTCTAAGTCAAATTCTTAGAGGACGACTACCCACTTAGTCATGTGGCCTTGTAGAAGGCAATGGCTTAAGAGGTACCGCATTGGGTTTGAATCATCCACTACACGAGTATGGTTTGCAATGATATAATGGCACAACTTCTGATCCGAGAAGTCGATGGTGAGGGCCAATTTCTCTTTAGGTGAATATCATAATGGGGGACCTGTCATCTTCTGACTGATGTAATAAATCACATGCTCATGGCGAGCATCATCTTCTTGGACCAAGACTCTAGTAATGGCGTTGTCTGAGGCCAACACATAGAGAATGAAGTCTCAGGTAAAGTCTAGTGCTGAGAGTAATGGTGCAGCAGCCAAGGCTTGCTTGAGTGCATCAAACAATTCTTGTGCTTGCTGATCCCAAACAAAGGGGATTTTTATGCGAAGCAGGTGAATGAATTCATGGGATTTTGTTTCATACTCTGGTAAAAAGAGGCGAAGGAAGTTGGCCTTGCCTTGGAGGCTCTGTAGTTGGTGTCATGTTTTTGGTGAAGGAAGATCAAGGATAGCCTGAACCTTGAGAGGGTCTACCGTTATCCCTTTGTGAGATACGATGAACCTGAGTAAACGACCTGTTGGGACACAAAAAACGCATTTTAGAGGATTAAGGAAAATTTTGTACTTGCGACATCGCAAAAATACTTGCAGAAGGTCATCTATATGTTGTGCTCATTTTAATGATCAAGAAGTAAGGTTGTCCAAGTAGAACAAGATGATGTGGATTAGGTCATGGAAACAATATGTCATGGCACGCTGGAAGGTGGCTCCAGCATTCTTCAGACCAAAGGGCATTACTCGATAGGCGAATGTGCCCCATGGGGTTGTGAATGCAATATCGTAACGATCTTGTTTCTGGATCTAAATTTGGTTATATCCAGAAAATTCGTCACTGAAGGAAAAGACCTCATGTTCGGTGCATGCATCGATAATCTGATTGATGAAGGGTGTTGGGAAGTTGTCTTTGGGACATACCCCATTTAGATCGCCGAAGTCTATGCAAACACAAATGGTACCCTATTTTTTACTCACAAGAACAGGATTAGAATCCCAAGTGGTGTATGCAATGGGGTAAATGAAGCCAGTTGTGTGCAACTTCTCAATTTCAGCTTTGACTGCGACAACTTTGGAGGGGTGCATGGGCCGTTGCTTTTGGCACACGAGAGCCACATTGGGCCATGTGTCAATGTGGTGTTCCATGATGGATGGATCCAACCTGATCATTTCATTGTAAGACCAGGCAAATATGTCACGGAATTCTTGGAAGAGGGCTTTGTATGCAATGACTTCTTCCTGGAGCAAGATGCCCCCAGCATGATTTCTTCAACAACCTTAGTATTGGTTGAGATGTTGATTTTGATGGTTGGAGAAATGTTGGACATGTTTCCTTCTTCAAAGGCATCTGGTGCCAGAATGGTATTTTTGAACCAGTCGACTTTCCCATGAATGAAATCTTTGGTTTCCACAGAAAACTGGTCAAACTGCGACACAAGCTCTTCGGGGATGAAGAGCGAGAGATGGTGCATGTTGTCCAATGGTTATTCTGGGGTAGTTAAGGCTTCAAGTATCTCCTCATCATTGCGGAAGCAACGAAGAGATAGGTTTAATGGATCGTCATTGATGGTGGAGACAAGAGGGTCTGTAGAACTGGACATCATGTAAATGGACATGGTGTTTGAAGAAGGAGGTGGTAGGTGAACTTCTTCAATTAGAGTGATCTCAGATTCAAGGGAATGTTTTTGAAGGTTGGCTAGAGCCATTCAGAACTCAGAAAAGTATTGGTAGTGGTGAGAATAGTGTCCATACAATTCACAAAGGGCGCAAGCATGGTTTGTTCTCAATGACTTGTTTCTCACTATTGGCCCACTTGGGAGTTCAACCACGGGGATATTTTCAGTTGTATCCATGGCATCCAAATATGCAGAGATTATGGGAATCTCAGGGAAGCTTTGAGTTGGATGGCCTTGCTCTTTGTAGACAGTGCAAGGTGGGATCTATTGAGGTTCAACAGTAGCTTTCCCATTTTTTCCCCTGGCCCTTTTTGGGTAGGGTGGTGCAGGTGCAGGTGTGGTGGTTGGTTTTTACGGGCCGGTTGGAGGATGAGATTCGCCCGCAATGGGTTGCACAGGGGTTAATACTACCTGGGGAATTGGTGGTTGGGATAGTGTATCAAAGTACCACATTGGAATTCCCAATGTAAAATTGGGTAAGTTTAAGGTAGCCATTACTGGCTTTCTCATGACACCAGGCAGAGGAAAGCGGAAGGGAATTGTGTGGACTGAGGAGGAGCCCAGATAACTCCCAGATGGTTTCTTGTAGGGATGAGGTTGTGGTGGCGGCTACGCATAATGTTGTGGCTGTGGATGATGGTGTGGCTGCTGATGATGCTGCGGCTTTTGATGATGCTATAGCTGCTGATGGTGTTGCAGCTACAGATGGCGTTGTGGTTGCGGTTGGGACTGCGGCTATGGTTGTTGTTTGGGTGCAGTGGTGCTGGATGAAAGCATGCACAAATCCATAGTCTCATTTGGTGTCGGTGGTGGTGACACTAAGGGGAAAGAAGTCATCATGGTGGTATCGGCAAACAAACCAGGGCCCACATTCAACAATGGGGAGGCCAGTATGTTGTCAACCATGGTGTTGACCATAGGGATAAATTTGGCAGGTGCGGTTAGCCCTTGCATATCGATGGTGTCAATTGTAGGGATAAAATTGGCTGGTGAAGTTAGCCCTTATGGATCATGATAATTCAGTTGGTCAATCGTCATGATTTTCCCTTCATGGGGGAACATCATGAGACAAAAAACAGCTGATGCTACAGCTCTCATGGTGTACATATAACTTCTTTAGAGGAGAAGGTTATAGTCCAACTGAGCATGGACAACCTCTATGTCAATCAGTACTATTTTCCTGGCTAATGTGATGGGGACATGGGGGAGGATTCCTTTGGATTTAGTGGGATTGCCACCATAAGCCTACAGAGTTGTAGAGGATGGTTGCAGAATTGGGGATCCAAGCTTCTACCAAAATAAGGTAGACATAACGCACGTGGATGCCCCCTCATCCACTATGCACCAGTGCATAACCAAATTTCGGATAGACACTGGGATTTGGAAGGAAATGGTTGATGGCATCCATGGTTCTCCATTCTTCATGTCGAATGTGATCAACTTGGAGTTAGAGGGGTCTACAACACCAAGGGTGGCTAGTAAGGCTTTTCGTTGCATTGGAAAAGTTTTGAGTACCTCAAGAGCGGACATGGCGGTAGGTGTTTGGGCTAAATTATCCACAATGCTATAGCTTATAGTAGCTCTATCCGTGATGTTGTCGGTGACCCATCGTATGGGGGGGCACAGAGGGAAAGGGGGTAGATGAAGAGGTGCATTGGCTGCTTTAGAAGTAGATGACACTGATGTGTCAATGGGTTTGGTATTGGTACTGTACTCATTTCGTCTAGTCTATAAATTGACCTCTTTAATTGTCATAGCTAGCAAGTGGTGAACACTTGTTTTTGCTGTTGGAGGTGCCCTCGGGGCATTGGTATTGGGCTGGGGAATGGGTGCAGTTGCTACCAATCCTTGGACTGAAAATGGGTTTTGGAGGACCATGGGTGGGGGCCCTGGTGGTGCCAGGTTGGGTTGAGCTTGGGTTGCTGTATTGGTGGCATGTTGAACCTCATTGTGAATGGCTTGCTTGGCGTGACCCATGAAGGGGAATTCATGTGTGTCATGCCCGTAGAACTCACACAACTTGCATGGTTGGTTTGTGCACAATGAAGCGTTGCGTTTAGGTGTGTTTGGTTGCTGAGTATTTTGGGTTGGTCGGTTTTCCCTGGCATTGTTGGGAGGGTTTGGTTGTTGACCGCCTCCCTGCGGTTGATTGTTGCCTTGGTTCTGGGCTCGGTTATTTCTGGCTTTCCCTTATTGGTTATTGGGGGCTGGCTCGTTAGGATGGTTTTGTTGTGCAAACACCTATCCTAAAGGTGCTGGCAGTGTAGGTGATGCGACGTCCTTTGCTATAGGTGGAAGCAAAGTTTTTAGGAACCAATCTAGGAAGATATTGTCATCAAGTTGAATCTTGCACAAACTACAGTTTCGCTGCCACTCATGGATGTGGTCGGTTAAGTGGGTCGCAGTATTCTGGAGACAAGATAACAAGATCTCCACCCCTTCATTGTATCTAATGGGGAGTTGCAAATATTGCAGGAACATGAAAGCGAAGGAGTTGAAATATGGGTATTTGGCTTCTGGTAGCTCAATATACCACTTGGTTGTAGCACCTGTGAGAGTGCGTTGGAATAGTCTGAGTCTGATAGAATCATCTACAATGCTATTTGATGAGCACCATAGGTGAAACGTCATGATGTGGTTTTAGGGGCACTCCCCTGCCTTTCCATCTAACTTGGGAATTTCTGAGGGAAGTTTGGTTGGCATGGGAGGCCAAAATTTTGATGGTGGATAGGGTTATTTGTTAATCGAGCCAAGTTAGGCAGGTTGAGGCGTGCTATGAAAGGAAGGTTTGACCTAAGGTTGATGTGAGATGGGACAACAATGGTGGTGGGGTTTACAGGGACATGATGCACCTACATAACTAGGGGTACTTGTGGAACTGTTGTGTACGGGACACTACCCCCAAGTGTGGTAAACAAAACTATGTGAGTGGAAGGGCCACCGCCCCCATATGTGATAGGAGGGGTAGTATAGGTGGAAGGGCCACTACCCCTAGGCATGCCAAGTGGGACAGTGTGGGTGGAAGGGACACTGCCCCCATGTGTTACAAGTGGGACAGTTTGACTGGTCAATATGGGTGGTGGTAGATGGCTTATGAAGATTTGCATGACCATGTTGGGGCCACCAGCAGGGGTGTTGGTGGTGGTGTAGAATGTGGACATGGGTCCACTGGCAATTACTAAGCCGAAAAATGGATCTGGGTTTGCACCAGCCATGGGGCTAGATGGTGCAGTATGCAGGTCTAGCTCATATTGGTATGATTCTAAGTCTGAATCGAAGGCTATGTGGCCTTCTAATGGTGTAGAGGGTCATCGATAATGGTCTTGATGGTGTTGGTTCAAGGACCCAAACTTTGGTGGATCACCTCTCAAGAGTGATGAAGAACGTGGGGGATCAATTATTTCTGATTTGTATGTCAAGTGGTGAAATATGGTAATGAGTTTTGGAACCTGGTTTTAATTGCTTCCTATTGGCTTCAGGTGGTCACCTGGGCACCAAGACTGCCAGAAGACAATGCTTGGATTTTTCCTCATGGGAATGCTAGTCAATAAATGGGGGTTGTTTCCCGTTTTGCTTGGAAATTCCTCTCAACGACCAGCTACTTTGGGGTTCCTGTGGTACTCCTCACAATGAGTTTCTAGGCTGATCCCAAGTACTTCCCATGGTTAAGGCAGTCAGGGACTTATGTCCTCAAATAATGCAGATGGTTGAATTAGTGTAAATTATAAGTTTTAATGGCTAGCTCAACGTCATGAACTGAGTTTGGTTATTTTATGTGGTATGGTTTGTGTGTATGTATTTTATATTTCTGTTACACTTAGTGGATTCTTGTATGGTTTATGAATAGTCCACAAAGATTGTGTTGCAGAACTTATAATGCGAATAGATTGTTTAACATAGCAGTAAATTGTAAACACAAATTTGAATGTATGCCATACCTGAATCTGAATCTAAACCTGACTAGGTGACTGCCTTACACCTATATTTCTCTTCAACCAGGAAAGGGTGCTGGGCTCTCAACACAATGGGACTAAGCCCACCCGTAGATCCTCAGGTCACCATCTGGATGCAAGGTTGGTCAACAAGGAGGACACGAACACCTTGAGGCCCCCTGGGCCTACCACCCCCTCTACCTTCCAAGTCACCTATTTTTAGTGGTTTGGAAAAATAACAGGTAAAGTGCCTATTACTATACGAGCTTCACCCTTCATCTTATCCTAGAATACCCTGAAGGGTGATGACTAGGTAGAGGAGGAAGGGCTAGGAAAGATGTTAATTTCAACTTAAGAATTGAAACCTACAGTAATTTTTTTATTCAAGATTTAAATAGATTCATTAACCAATTAACCATTTGATTTAATAGTGATTTACACATGCTATAATAAAATAAACAGGTACTGAAAGGAAATAGACACAGATTTGATTGACAGAGGCATCTGAGCCGCACTGACAGTCCCTAATATTTAAAAATATGAATCTGATAGATAGATCACTCTTTTCAATGAAAATGTCGTGAGGGGGTCGCTAAATTTTCCCAATAATAGGTGAGGGGGTCGCTCAAAAACTGCAAACAGAAGCGATATGGATTCTAGGATGAAGTCACACCTTTTGGGCCTAAATGAGCGACCTAGTCGCACCTTCCATCCTAATAAGAGCGACTTGCTCCGAAAGATGAAAATTTCTTGAACTTGAGCCAGATCTGGCCGACAGTAACCTATACTATGGCTAAATAGACTCGGTTTGGCCTTGAGGAGGCTCGAAAGTAACTAAAAATGTAGGAAAAGATAGATCTAATCTAGATTTGAAAGAAAACTAAACTAAAGAAAATAAAACTAAAATGCAGAAATAAAACCCATGGATCCTGTGGGATCGACCTAGTTGTTGGGACATAGAAATGTCCCTTTTTCATCCACTTTATCTTTCGCTATTCCTCACATTTCATTGTCCCATTAACCTTTTATCATACCATTTCCATACATATATGTGGGTTTCACCTCATTATTTCCACTTTATTTATTTTTAGTATTATAAGTGAATTTATGACTAAATATTAGAAAATTAACATGTTTTTCACTAATATATCAAAGTATGGATAAGCTTTGTAATGTGTAGGAATATGTGAAGGATTAATTCAAAGAAAAGAATTCACGTATATCTCCTCCATCATTTCAAGGAGATAGTTATGCAAAGAATATTCTAAGAAGAAGATCATGGATATTTGATTGAGAGACATGTGGAGAATTTGTGAAAGATATGTGGAAGATTTGAAGGGATCATATCTTGTAATAATAGGAAAGTAGTTGAGTGGTTGAGTGAATAGTGAGTCTCTCATTATGAGATGGTTATTTCCTTCATGTATAAAAGAGAGTGCTCTCTATTCATTTCATAATAATTATTAAATGGGGATATTATCTTATAATATTTTAGATCTTACATTATCTTAGAGAATAGTAGATTGTAGAAGTTAGTCTTGACTTTGTAATATGGAGAAGGGAATTCTTAGCTTTTGTTCATAATCTTGGTTTGATGCTTTCATGATTTATGATTGATTCTTGTGATGTAAATTAAGATTGCTTTATTATTGATGTGAGCTCACATGTGTTGTCTTGTTGCTCTTCATATGTTGTCTTTCTTTTATGCAATTTACTTTCAGCCGTGTGTTTCATCTTACAGCATTAGATTAGCAATTGCTTATTTCAGTTTAAGGGGGGTTAGATTAGATTAGTCTTAGTTTCATGGGGGGTTAGATTAGCTTAATTTCACTTCAGTCTTGCATATACTTTGTAGATGCTTTGTAAGACTACGAACCTTGGATTGACAAATTAAATGGCTGGGCAATTACTACAACAAAATTAAAACAACATTAATTCAGCCCAACATTTTTGCGTCGTTGCCAGGGAAGCACGATGGATTGAGGTGTAGATTTCAAGTCCTGCAAGTGTGGTAGTGTAGATTTTGATTCCTGCAAGTGATTCCTGCAAGTGTGGTAGCATAAATTTCAATTCCTGCAAGTGTAGTAGCATAGATTTCAATTCCTGCAAGTTTGGTAGTGTAGATTTCGATTCCTGCAAGTGTGATAGCATAGATTTCAATTATTGCAAGTGTGGTAGCATAGATTTCAATTCCTGCAAGTGTGGTAGTGTAGATTTCAATACATGTAAGTGTGGTAGTGTAAATTTCAATATTTGCAAGAGTGTTTAATTTCCGCAACTGTGAAGAGTTATTTTTTTTTTAGAGTGTTTTTTTTACATAAATGGTTTGTTTTTTTTTAAGATTTTCAAATTTCAGTTTTGGGTGCTGTAAGAATCCATTTTTCAACATGGTTTAATAATGAGTATAAGTCTATAACTACTCATTCATGCCTTGGCAAAAGCTGGATTTTTCCTCTTCCTAGGAAGAGGAGGTCTTGGCAGCAATAAGAGATTTAACTACTCCTCCAGAATTAAACAAGGAATCATCATCCAAAAACTCCTGCACATTTGAAGGAGAATAAGTATTTTAACAGGAGATCGATGAAGACAGACAGGAGATCAAGGAGGACCACGAGGAGTTGCAGCATGATCTGAGGAGTGAAAACTATGCCTACGAAAGCCCTATCAAACGATGGTTTCAAGCGAGAATGAGGTTAGAAAAAATTAGTTTTTCTTTTTATTTAGTTAGATCACAGCCACAACAATTAAATTCATTCATCTTTGTATATTGCCATTATTCATTCATGGGATTGAAAGATAATATATTCCTATTACTGTTGCGTGTATGGCTACACTGGCTATTTGATTACACGTAATTGTTTTCTAATTCCCAATTAGGATAGAGTAAGTAGGATTTTATTTCTAGTCTTTGCTTTCACCTAGAATAAGTATGATCTCCTCCACGCTTCGTGCGATCGCGAGGATCAGAAAGTAGAATGTTTTCTAAAATTTTCAAGAATGAATCATTAATGTTTTGCAACATGCTTAATTGATTTCATCTTTATTTTGCAATTCATTATCTCCATTTGCTAAAACCTTTTTCAATTGTTAAATAAAAATAGTCTGCAATTTCATTTTTAAGCTGAAAAAAAACGCTGAAATTATAATGTTGAAAAGCAGCTGAAACAATGCATATCTATTGCATTTTTTTTTTACATTTTGGCTTGTTAAAATTCGCTAAAACACAATCGGGACAGTCCTATTTTTAGGGACCATAAGAGCTTAGTTTTAAAACCTGTTTCTATATAAAGTATCCATTTAATTCTATTTTCCAATCCAATTTTAATTCTTCAATTTGGTTCTAAAACGAAAAAGATATGGTCAAAATACTGACTGGGGGTGGAGTAGGCAGCTCAAGAACATAGTTGGGACAGTCACGTTTTGGGAGACCTAATGGATGAATTTTAAAAACATGTTTCTAATGCATACTCTACTATCAATCTAGTTTATAACGCAATTTGAATCATTCAATTTTGATATCGTACGAAGGAGATATGCCCAAAATACTGACTACCTATCCTAAATCTGCACTCTAAAAAAAATCTGCTTTCTCAGCTGTTCATTGGCATATTTGACTCATCAATTCTTACTGTATTCAAAACTTTTTTCTATTGGAGATACCTATATGAATCTATTTTCACCTCCAATTGGAATCACATCAATCCATTTTTTAACGAAAAAGTTGTACTCAAAATAGTGATCATTGGTCTTGGCTGAAACTCACAAACAACATTAGGATGCAGGCTGTTATTCAGATTATATGAAATACCATACCATAGAATTTTTAAAACTTGTTTCTACTGAAAGTATTCCTATGAATCCACTTTCTTTTTTCTTTGGAATCATTCAAATCGGGCTTGAAACAAAGAATTTATTACCAAAACACTGTCAGGTAGTCTACGTCGGCCCAACATTTTGGCACCATTGGCAAAAGTGCAGAATTTGATTTAAAGATATCTTGCAAAAAGTGAGCTTGTTTTTCGTGAAATTTGGACAGGGGATGCATAAAATCATCAAGAACAACCATAGCAATTTTTAGCTCTGTCCAGTGCACAGTTTTCAAGAAAATGACCGTCATAACCTACATCCAATTCACATTTTTATCAAAATTCGTGATGTGGGTTTGTCTAATTTTTGGTGTGGAGATACATTATAATGGTAGTTACTTGTTTGAAAAATTTCAGCCCAACCCAATTTTTATTTTGTGAAATATTGGTTCAGGAAGTTTAGCTGCAACACATTTTTATTCATGCTCATCTACAAAAGTGCAGAAATTGAAATGGGCATATCTTTCAATTGGTAAGTTGGATTCTCATGATTTTTGGACAAGAAGTGTATAATAACAATACGAACAAGATTGAAAATTTTTATTCCAATCCAATATACGTTTTTTGATAAAATGGCCATAATCACTTACAGCCAATTTGCATTTTTCTCGAAATCCATGATGTGGATTTGTCTAATTTTTGGTGTGGAGATGCATTAAAATGGTAGTTACTTGCTTGCAATTTTTTTTTCTTAAATTCAATTTGACAATAATCGTAGATGAAACCAGCATGAGAAACATGTAATTTTGTTTGCAGCTTATGTACTTCTTTCTGCATGATATGTTTTCTTTTATGAACTTTTCACAATTTTTATGCTAGGTTGCATGAGGATATGCAACCAGATAAGTTGGGGAGGGAGAAATATATTCAATAAATATTCACTTATAAGTTTTCATGCAGGATTTTGTACTAAAGTTTTTTTTTCCAGGTTTCAAAGACAGTTGCATTTTGCTGCTGAAGTGATTTTTCAAAGAAACACAAAATTTTTGAGAAACATGCTTTGATAGACAGCCTGAAGGATCTTTTACTTGTGATCTTTGCTCATAAACATCATAATGTTGGTTGTTACATAGAATCCATCCATAAACTTGCGTCATGATTGTTTATCCATATTTTTCCTTCAGAGCACCTTCATCATCCATGTCTTGAAGTCCACTTCCCATCGCTTTATCTGTCATGACTTCATCACACATGCCTATCTTTCTGAGTTCCATACATCCCTTTATTTTTTTTTCAGTTCATTTTTCCATTCCAGTTTGTCTTCTGAATAAAACCAACTCCCTTTCATGACTACATAGCCTTGCCATATCCATTGTTTGACTCTGAGATCTTTTCACGGATAGTCCTACCAATCTTTTTACACCAACTCATGTTGACTGATGTGGGATTCCTTAAGGCCCACCTTTCAACAAGTCTTTTCCCATTGACCTCAGCACCTTATCTAGGATATAGACTAGAGTTCATTATTGAGTACTTGGAGGCTTGCATGCCTTAATGGCAAGTTCTCTTGCTGACAATCATGAGAATTCATCAATGTCCCTTGATCGTCAAATCTTGCAAGTGGCTTGACATCAACACATCTATTCACACTTCTCAAGATGTACTTGGGTACCTTGGCACTCATTGACATCATTGGTGAGTTGTCTCGCATTGGTTAACAGCATTCATCAATGGCTGGTAATCTAATGATTTCTCTTCATGCTCGACCTCGACACATTTATTTGCATGACTAGACTTGTACCATTGGGTTTTGTAGCAGGTGAAGACTATACATTCTTTTTCATGACTCCATCAGTAGTTGCCGAAGGATGACTTCAGATATATGAGTATACCACAGTTCCACTTTCTGCCTTCCACATTTTCCATTTTATCAGCAGCAGTTCATGACTCCATCAGCAATTGCAAAAACATGAATTCAGATCTATGAGTGTACCACGGTTCCACTTGGCTTCCATATTTTCCATTATTTATCAATAGCAGTTCAGATTCCTCCACTTCACATTATAGGAGTTCCAGCAGTTACAACTGCAGCATCATTTACAGTTACATTTTTATCCTGCAGTCGTGACATATTTTCCATGATTTAGCAGCAGCAGTTCTGATTCCTTCACTGCCCATGATCCAGCAGTTACAACCGCAGTAGCAGTGACACATTCCACGATCCAACGGCATCAGCTACATTCCTGTTGAATTGTTCATCTACTTTTTGGGTAAGAGGGGGTATGTTGTTTTCTAAACTTTAATCATGCAATTCCTTACATGCTATAAATGAATAATTTGTAAAATTCCCTCACCATGCTCCATTTCTTTCATAGCCCATGCTAGGTTGCATGAGGACATAAAACCACATCAGTTGGGGAGGGGAAACTATATTCAATACATACTCACTACTATTATTCCATTCTTTTCACCACCATCACCCAATTTTCATCTCATTTACCATTCATGAGCATTTATTTTCCAACAAATCCTCTATTGCACTTTGCTTCATATAGATTGATATACATATTGGCATGATTCATAAAGATAAAGAAAATACTTCCTTATGCATAATGATTCTTTCTATGGGCATTAATAGCTTATCATTTTCAGTGAGTGTATGGTTAATTTATTATGCAACTAGAAAACAAATGACAAAATAAATGTTGTTAACACAAGAACCAACATTCTTTACATTCATGGTTGTCACACAAGAACCAACCATAAGGAGAATGTCAGTTGTTCCTCATGCATTTCACATCATGAAATGAATGTTGTTAACACAAGAACCAACATTCTTTATATTCATGGTTGTCACAAAAGAACCAACCATAAGGAAATTCCAGTTGTTACTCATGTATTTCACACTCCAGAAATATTCATTGTTAGAAATACATCATCAATAAAAGCCAAAGTTTAGATGCCAAAAGTTCTTGAGAAGAGCCATACATGGTTGCATGAGGACATGACACAAGTTCAGTTGGGGAGTATGTTGGGACGTAGAAATGTCCCTTTTTCATCCACTTTATCTTTTGCTACTCCTCACATTTCATCGTCCCATTAACCTTTTATCATACCATTTCCATACATATATGTGGGTTTCACCTTATTATTTCCACTTTATTTATTTTTAGTATTATAAGTGAATTTATGATTAAATATTAGAAAATTAACATGTTTTTCACTAATATCTCAAAGTATGGATGAGCTTTGTAATGTGTAGGAATATGTGAAGAATTAATTCAAAGAAAAGAATTCACATATATCTCCTCCATCATTTCAAGGAGATAGTTGTGCAAAGAATATTCTAAGGAGAAGCATTAGAGGAAATTTGGGGTCTAAAATGGGCCTTATAAGAAAACGTGCAAAAATAAGTTTTTGTGAGTTGGAATTCAAGAACCAATAGAATTTAAATAAAATAAGTCAACCATAATGGTTGAATTGACATATTTGTCATTAAAAAAAACTACTTTTTTTGTTCGTATTTTTGACATATCTCATTGTGTTTTTACTCAAATTTCGATCGTGAGAGCTCGTTGGATGTGGAATTTGATTCTGCATCCAACGAGTACCCACACTGCATACTTTTTTATGGACCCCGCTGCCCCAAAAATAAGAAATACTTGAAAAAACGTGATGATGACATCATCATCAAATTTTTTCAGGTATTTCTTTTTTTGGGGTAGCGGGGTCCGTCAAAAGTATGTAGTGTGACATCATCATCACGTTTTTTCAAGTATTTCTTGTTTTGGTGGTAGCGGGGTCCATTAAAAGTATGCAGTGTGGGTACTCGTTGGATGCAGAATCAAATCCCACATCCAACGATCTCTCACGATCTAAATTTGAGTAAAAACACAGGGAGATATGTCGAAAATACGAACACAAAAAGTAGTTTTTTTCTTTCTTCCTCCAAAATTAATCAATATTATTTTATTATTTTAACTATTATTTTATTATTTTAACTATTATTTTATTATTTTCCTTAGGAGGCCCATTTTAGACCCCAAAAATCCTCTAATGATCATAGAGATTTGGTTAAGAGACATGTGGAGAATTTGTGAAAGATATGTGGAAGATTTGAAGGGATCATATCTTGTAATAATAGGAAAGTAGTTGAGTGGTTGAGGGAATAGTGGATCTCTCATTATGAGATGGTTATTTCCTTCATGTATAAAAGAGAGTGCTCTCTATTCATTTCATAATAATTATTAAATGGGGATATTATCTTAGAATATTTTAGATCTTAGATTATCTTAGAGAATAGTAGATTGTAGAAGTTAGTCTTGACTTTGTAATATGGAGAAGGGAATTCTTAGCTTTTGTTCATAATCTTGGTTTGATGCTTTCATGATTTATGATTGATTTTTGTGATGTAAATTAAGATTGCTTTATTGTTGATGTGAGCTCACATGTGTTCTCTTGTTGCTCTTCATATGTTTTCTTTCTTTTATGCAATTTACTTTTAGCTGTGTGATTCATCTTCCAGTATTAGATTAGCAATTGCTTGTTTCAGTTTAAGGGGGGTTGGATTAGATTAGTCTTAGTTTCATGGGGGGTTAGATTAGCTTAATTTCACCTCAGTCTTGCATATACTTTGCAGGTGCTTTGTAAGACTACGAAACTCGGATTGACAAATTAAATGGCTGGGCAATTACTACAACGGAATTAAAACAACATTAATTTAGCCCAACACTAGTATGGTCGCCAAATTTGTAGTAGGGATTTCACCCTTGCTACAGGTAGGAACAAATTCCTCCCATCTATAGGACGGAAGGGTAGGGCTCATGTGAGAATGGAAGAATAGAATGAAATAAACAAAAAACAAAATGAAAAACTCCTCTGCACACAAGGTTAGGGTTAAGCTCAAGACCCTACATACAACTATTAGAAAACCAAAATACCTGCAAGCAATCAATGGAAACCTACATGAAAATTTTAAGCAATAAACCTGGAAACAAACAATGATAGAAAAATATAATCTACCAAAGCAAAGACATGAAAACACAAGCATACCTTCTGGTTGGAATGCGCCACCATGCCCTAGCTTGGGAGAGCACCTCTCTTAGTAATGGGAAGCTAGGGCTCAATGGAGGAATGGAGAAGAGGGAGGGTAAATGGCTTGAGATACAAATGGTCTCAAGGCACTCACATGGGCAGCGTAACGATAGGGAGTGAAGGAGTGATTTTAGAGTGACCCCCCACCCCTCTATTTATACTTTTTCTTGGGATTTTTAGGGTTTTAAGCCCATGGTTGGGGTTTTAGCCCCTGTTTTGGGCATTTATCCTCTTTCACCCAATATTTAGCTCCTTTATGGGTTTTAAGCTCCTTTGAGGGGTTTTAGCCCCTTTTTGGAGGTTTTAGACCCTATGGGAGCCAGCTTGGCTCTTTTTAGGGGTTTTTAAGCCATTTTTCATATTTTTAAGCCTTCTTGAGGGCGTGGGGGTCAAATGAGGTCAATTGAGGGTCATACGTAGATGCCTTTAGGTGGTGTAGGTCATGTAGAGCTCATTGTGGGATTTTTTGGGTTAAAAATTTTAACTAGTGATTCAATGAATTCATTCCCTAGTTGGCTCCCACTCCTTAGTTGTCTCGATAAATGGGTATCCTATGATGTGGATTTATATTGCTTGAAGTAAAAGTAATATCTTTTGATTCTTCTAAAATGACCTCTTCCACAGAGCAGATACTCACATCTTCGTAATCATATGTATTTCGTGAATGACTTCCCTTAGCAACAAGGGCATGCTTTTTCAAATGGACCTTCACTGATTCTGTAGAATCTAATGAATTGTTCTCATCTTCAAAAGACATGGAATCATGTTCACTCACAGAAGAAGAGATCGCTACTGCAGAAAATACTTTAGAGAATTTTGTTTTTTTTGCTTAAATCCCTTGGAAGGTATTAATTGTGCATTGGTTTTACTACTTATGCCATGCCCATTGTTTGCATTTAAACTCACCAAATCAATAGCTTGATTTTGATTCCCAACATCATTTCCAGTATGTAGTTTAGTAAATCTTGATGATTCAGAAGAATCATCTTTACCGTCACTAGCCTTGATAGAATCTGAAGGTAGAACAGACAAAGCACTCTTAAATTCTTCCACCTCTATAGTTATGGAGTGTTCTACACATTTGGAGCACTTGATGTTTAGAGAATCAAGAATTCCACCTCTACAGTTATGGAGTGTTCTACACATTTGGAACTCTTAATGTTTAGAGAATCAAGCATCCACATCATATTTTCTTTCTGTCATATTCTTGGAAGATATCTCATCCTGTCTCTATTCAATATTGAACCCTTGACATCCTGCATTACTTGCTTTAGAATAACCACCATAATCATTTTTAGTTGTTGCAGATTCATCATCACAGACCATGTCATCTGCAATTCTCTGATTGACATCAATGCCAATCCTTCAAGCCAAGTTTCAAACAATATCCCCCTTTGGAATTGATGTCAATAGTATATTTATTTCCCCCCTTTGACATCAATGGAAAAGGATTGAATGACTCCCCTAACTTTGATCACATTTTTCCCTTGAACTAATGCCAATTGATGCATTATTTTCTTGAGAGATTAGATTTATCTTTCGAATTTACTCAATAATTGCTCAATACTTCATTGATCATCATATGCATTTACATTTCTTAACAACATCAATCCTGTAGTTCTCACTCTACCATCAAATTACTCAAACAACTTCCAAATATGTAGCTACCTCAAACCAATCTTTGTTGCATCAATACAAGTAGTATCAATCTCCTACTCACTTTTTTTCCATTTTCATTCAAACATCTCTGCTCTAGTTCCATAATGAACATCGTCCCTTACTTTTTCTTTTGGGTTCCAGTAATTTTAATAATTTTTGAACATACTGATTAACATGGTCACACAATTTCATATTGGACAAATTGCAAAGGATTTTTACACTTCAATTCCGCCAATAGTATTCTTCAACTAGTTCTCAAGTCTCAAGCTTCTTCTTTTGACTTCTTTGATCCATGGTTTTACTTCACATGTTGTTCCAATAGTGAATCAACAAATTCATTTTTGTAGTATTATGCTTCTAGTTTTCCATGACTGTCCTAAGTAATCCAAAACAGAGCATCATCATCTAGTCCTTCTTCCTTGGGTTCCATGTCCTTTTAATGGTCAAATCTTCTTAAAAATAGAGTAGTCTTTGTTGCAATATATATCTCTCTCGTTTATGGATTTGAAAATCATCAATTAAAATCTACATTTGATCATAAGATCTGCTTAATCAATTCAATCAAATTAGGGTTTCTTTAACACATCTTGCATGGTTGCAAGTTGCCTTCACAAACCAACTATTAATTTTCATCATAGTGACTTCTAACACCAATGATAATGAATATATTCTCTCTTCCTCAAATGTCAATATTTTTACCTCTCTTGTTGCTATTAAAATACTTCATTCTCTCTTCAAACGTATAATCATCTATTGCACTCTCAGGTAAGGATATGAGTTTATCTTCAAATGATTCTCTCTTTGAACACAAATAGATAGATTTTTCTTTCAAATTAGCTCCCCCTAACTTAGTTCTCTATGTAATACCAATTAACTAAGAAATTCTCTTTTATTCATAACATCCTTTTTATTTGGAAAATCTTATCAGTTTCAAGGATAGAGAGCTATCTTTTCTTTTCCACTTTTTAGGGACACTAGTTGCTGACCTATCCAAAATTAGATACTAATTTCCGATCCAAGTCATCTTTAGGTCTTTAATTCCATTTTTAATCTTGACCTGAAGCAACTAAATTCTGACATTTTTGTTTGGATTGACATCTAATAAGGACACTTTAGCAAAGTAAAAGAGTCATTTCCAAGTCCTCTTCAACACTTGGATTTTCTTCAACCATGGAGTGTTCATCATTTATAGAATGAGTGTCTTCTTCTAGAGATTCCTTTCCATAAGAGTCACCTGTTTTGTCATGAGGATTAAGACATCCTGTCTTTGGTCTCCAAACTTTCTTTATCTTCCTCTTTGGACTTGCCTCTCTTGATTATTTATGGATTTTCTCATATTCCATATTTAAATACATGTCATGAGGCATCTTTCCTTCTGGATTTTGAATGTCATCTCTTTTCAAATCCCTTCTTTGACTCCTTGGAACATCCTCCTTTTGATTGTATTGTTTCTTTGGATTCATGCAATTTTGTGCTTTGTGACCAAAGCCTTCACACTTGAAACACCTTATGGAGTGACAAAACTTTGTTGTATTCCCAACATGCTTGTATCTCCAACATTTTTTCTTTTCAGAGAAACTCTTTTGAGTTTTCTTTTCAAAAGTATCACATTCCACTGCTCTGTGTCCATGTTTGTGACAAGAGTAGAAATAACTCTTGTATATATTACCATCCCAACTGTTAGTATGATATGATAAGATTCCTTTTTGATGTGCTTCATTTTTTATCCTTTGTCTTCCATAATTCCTTCTCATGGCATATTTTTGAGCTAGTATCCAATTTGTGATTACACTCTGTCTTTTTGAAGAAAAATAACCTTCCTCAAACTTGGGCATGGGAGTCCCATTCTCAACTTCTTTATCCTTTTTGTATCCAAGACCAGATCTGTCATGGGATGGTATTTTCTTACTCCAAATTTCATCTATAATGGTTGAGCTATTCTATAAATTGCTCTTCTCATTTTCCTTGTATGGTGAAATTTATTTGGATTGAAGATAATCCATCGTTTTCCATTCTCCACCTTTTGTAAATGTATCTTTAAGAGCTCCAGTGTGACTTTTATTTATCTCACTTCCTATGAGACATGTAGATTCTTCCTCTTTTTTGTTAATAATATATTTTTCTTTAGTAGCATCCTATTTTATAGATACTAAGGAAACCATCCTTTGATACCTAGCCTCTTTCTCCTTTAAGGTTGCATGATATTTTTCAATATTCTTCTTGCCATCCTACAATTCCTTCTCAATTTGTTTCATGGCCTTATTCAAATATTATTCTCTTTGATTTAGTGACGTCTATCATTCTATAAGCCGTTCTTGTCTTTCCTGTAGGTTCTTCTCCCAATCTAGTAAATTTTTCCTCTCTATAGGAAGCCCTCTTCCATTAGCTTCAATTTGTCTTCTAAGGTTAAATACTTCAGACTTTACCTCTTTTATTTCATCAATTTTGTTTTCCAATTGTAAATTAAAACTAGAGAAAGTGTTCTTTAATTCTCTTTCCTTGTCATCTAGTCCGATCCTTTTTTCATTCAACATTATCTCAATAGCCACATGCTTCTTGGTTAGTGCAAAGAACTTATCTTTTAGAATCTTTAAGTCATTTTTAGTATCTTCTGGACTCTTGTATTTTCTTCTAGAACCCTTGGATTCAATCCAAAATCCTTGAAGTAACTCACTGATCTTTAAAACAATTTCAAGCTCACTTAGATTGACAATAAACATGTTTTCAATCTTATAAAAAGAAAATAGGATGAAAACCTAATTTCTTCTTGGTATCTCCAATTGCAATAAGGAAGTCTTCCTTCAATTTCTTCAAGTCCTCATTCTTAGTAATCAGGATTTTATTTTTGAGAATTAATAGGTATTCTTCTTTCTCATTAGAGAAAATGTCATCATAATAATAGCTATAATTCAAAAGTTCATCTAGCCCAATGTTTTCTAAGTTTTGTGATGAGAAAGATGAGGGATTGTTCTCTTCACTACTCCATAGGTCTTCACTGACTTCTTCATCAGATTTTTGACTTGTATATTCTCTTGGATTTTGATACTTGGATTGATATGTATCTTCAATATTTAGCCATAGTTTCTTGGAATAGGTGTAATTCCCTAGTCCCATCTTGAAATCATTTGATAAAGCTCTCTTAATAGTTGTCAAAGCAATATTAGAATTGAATTTTTGGTCATCTTTTGAAAATTGGGTTTTTCTCTTCAAGTACCATTTCTTGCTTGCTACTGTATCCCACACATATGCTCGTTTGGAATTCAATTGAATGCCATCCCTCCAATTGGCATAGTCATCTCCATTAAACAAGGGAATTTTATCATCTGTATTTCTAGCCATTTTTAAAATGTTGATTCTGGAACCTATCTTTAGATTAAGTGCTTGGCTACAAAAATGGAACTATTTTCCTTTTGGATCAGCCTTCCAATAGTGAGATGTTCAAAGACAACCTGCTCTGATACCAATTGTAGAACAGGTCTCAGACACTAAGAGGGGGGGGTGGTGAATCAGTGTCTCTTAAAAATTAAAAGTCTCTTGCCAAAGCACTAATTTAAACAGTCATATGTATTATGAACCAATCATGACATTTACCAATTGTGTATATACAAACACATATGAATAACAACACATATACGAATACGTAAAATATATTTTTATTAAATAGGTTTTTACATTACATAGCATTAATGATCTAGAGCCAGCTATATTGAGAGACCCATCTCCCTTACAAGGTCCAACTTGTATACATGACCCAGCATGTAGAGAGGAATCCAATCCTCATTCAGGCTCCAACCTGATTACAGACACCAATTTGTTTGAATGAACACAAGGTTCATGTCAAAGGTAGAATATCCACCAAAATATTATATTTTATCCACCGAGATACACATATTCTTCAAGTGATGTCTTGATATTTATATATTTTCCTCACACCTCTTTATGGAACAAGGTGACTTCTCATGTACTCAAACCTTTTCATATAATGATGTGTCTTTTACAAAATAATAAAAACAAAATAAAGTTAAAAACTAAGATTTGGTTATAACTTTATTTAGTCCTTTTCTTAAACACGTTTATCACACATCCATTTATATAATATTAAGACCTCTTTATAATTAAACTTTCACTTCCTCATTTGGGGTAGAACATCATTTATTCCTTTCTCTGTATGGCACCATATGAAGGGCTCCCTCACTATGGTTCAAGCACTTATCCAGATCATTTAAGACCTGATTTCATAGGTTGAACCAGCAGTACCATTGGCTTTCAAGGGATGGGAAAGAGGCACGACGGTTTTATCACGATCACTAGGTCTTTATTTGAATGCAATTGTCTAAAACTCATTGACTATGCCAAATCAAACTAGTGATGGATTTATTGATTGTTTGACCTTGAATCTCAGATGTTTGTTACATTAATCCAATAGTGTTGTGCAAGATTATTAAATGAACTAGACTTCCATTGATTTAGCGTTTTTATCGGAAGATTCTTCTTTGGAGAAAACCCATTAGTATGATGATTATGGTCATTGGTAATGACGGTGGTGGTCGTGAGAATGCCCTTACACTTTTGATTGAATGTCTTATAAATGAAAGATTCATTAAACAACTGAAATTTGGTGCTTCTATAACCACTTCATTTCTAATTTCCGTATGATATTGCTCAGGTCACGATATTCCCAACACAGTGTGATTCCGCCCTCCAATTGGATCCTCACCTTGGATGAATGAAAAACTGTATATTTAGTTAGGGATCAATTTATTTATCCCGGATGCCCATTTGGACTATCAATGGATCATGGGAATATTGATTTCCCATTGACCACTATTGTACTTGAGAAACAATATTCAAATCAATTTATGTGTACCAAAATTATATTGTGATTCTTCCCTTTTGAAACATCCCCCGAAATTCCATCATATTTTACAACATCTTCTTTTTTTTAAAATCACATCAATAGTATTGCCTTGAATTTTAACTAGTGATTCGATGAATTCATTCCCTAGTTGAATCCCACTCCTTAATTGTCTCGATGAATGGGTATCTTGTGATGTGGATTTATATTGCTTGAAGTAAAAGTAATATCTTGTGATTATTCTAAAATGACCTCTTCCACATAGCTGATACTCACATCTTTGTAATAATATGTATTTCATGAATGACTTCACTTATCAGAAAGGGCATGCTTTTTCAAATGGACCTTCATTGATTCTGCATAATCTAATGAATTGTTCTCATCTTCAAAAGACATACAATCATGTTCACCCACAGAAGAAGAGATCACTACTGCAGAAAATACTTTAGAGGATTTTGTTTTTTTTTGTTTAAATCCCTTGGAAGGTCTTAATTGTGCATCAGTTCCACTACTTATGCCATGTTCATTCTTTGCATTTAAACTCACCAGATCAATATCTTGATTGTGATTCCCAGTATCATTTCTAGCATGCAGTTCAATAAATCTTGATGATTCAGAAGAATCATCTTCACCGTCACCATCCTTGATAGAATATGAAGGTAGAACCGACAAAGCACTCTCAAATTCTTCCACCTCTATAGTTATGTAGTGTTCTATGCATTTGGAACTATTGATGTTTAGAGAATCAAGAATTCCATCCTGTAGTTATGGAGTGTTCTACACATTTGGAACTCTTGATGTTTAGAGAATCAAGCAAAGATTTTATTTCATCCACATCATAGTTTCTTTCTGTCATATTCTTGGAATCTATCTCATCTTGTCTCTATTTGATATTGAACCCTTGAAATCCTACATGCTTGCTTCAGAATAACCACCATAATCTTTTTTAGTGGTTGCATATTCATCATCATAGACCATGTCATTTGCAATTCCCTGATTGACATCAATGGCAATCCTTTAGGCCAAGATGCCAACATAAGGATCAAGAAGGAGTCCACCCACCAAACAAACAAAGATAAGTAATCAATTTTCTTTTCTTGTATATCTATTACTTAAATGATATTGTTTGGTTGTGCACATGTTTATGTTTAGTTGATGTATTATGCATGTCTGAGTGTTTTCACTTATACTACTAACTTACATGTGATGGGTAAGTATCCTATTGTGTTGTACAATATTCCATTGATACTTATCTAGAATGAAACCTCCTTCATGACATAATTGGGAGAAATGGGAGGCATCTAGAAAGTTACTGTATGTATACGAGACATGTAGAAATGTTGTACCATTGGATAAGATAGTTGCATGACTTTGTGACATATATCTTGATGCATTAGATTAATATGTTTTGGAAATAATGAAATATTTATAATCATGCAACTGAACTTGAATTTAGATCATTCCAAAGAACAAATGACAATAGTTCAGAAGAGGAATTTGAACCTCCCCAGTGTTGGAGACATTTACCCACCATGCACACTTAATTTGGTCAATTTGACCTTGTTAAACCACTATCCTAAGTTTATTGACTTAATCGGCATCAAATGAGCCCACTATGACATCAGCATGATCACACCCATGCCTACCTTTAGTCAAGGCAGCCAACTAAGCCTTCTCCTTCATTCGAGGAGTCTAACTAGAGCACTCCAGGGGTGATCTGAGTGTCATAAATGCACCTAATTTCTAACTAATTGTTACAATCAGTTACGTTAAGTGGTGAAGGAACCTCCATTCATTATATTGATTATTTTTATTAATATTTATGAACTGGAGTCAACTAGAGCGCCTCCAACCACCTCTAATGACCAGTTTGACTTTAGTTAACCTCATTGGGGTTCATTGGAGTTAATGATGTGATACCACATGTTGGTTGGCATGTGGTGACATGTGTCTGAGCTACTTCTATTTAGATTCAGTCATCTATTGCACTCCAACTTTAGTTAGGACTTAGTTGAGTCAATCAGGACTTGATCAGTTGGTTAACTAAGTGTGTTTATTGTGGCTTACAATCAGTTAAGCTACACCCATTCATTCAATTCGAATGACCTCCTTAGGAATTCAAATTGTCTTGGAATTCATGCATCTTGCATGATCATTGTATTGTATTATTCATTATTCATTTGATTATACAGAGCTGCTACTTCCATTGCAACACAATTTTGCCAATTTTATGCTTGATTGTCTGAATTCTTTGTGAGTCCCTAGACCGCTGTGGCAAATTAATATGGTATCAAAGCTCACGGTGGGACGAAGCTCAGATCTCTCAAAAACAAGGTTTTTGAAAGATCTTGCATGAAAAATTGAGCAAAAGCTCAAAAATCCAACACTACACCAAAAGCCAAGGCTTACCACTTAATACACCAAGTTAAGGAATTGTTGGTCAAGCTTACTGGATCAACTATGTTGGGTGTGATGAAATCCTAAAATGTGCATGATGTTCGACCTTACGGTGCCCCTTTTGTTGTGATTTGCAAGTTTTAACAGGTGAAATAATTAGCTCCAACAATTTGAGATGGCTTCTTCCATCGAACTCTTGACTGCGTTCAATTTCCATTCATGGAAAGGAGATATGGGGATCCAAATACGTGCCAGAGGACTCTACCGGGTCACTATGGACATTGAAGAAGAGCCCACTCATGTGATAGACAAAGCTAGATTCTTGAACAAGAAATATGAAGCATTCGAATTCTTGTGCCTCTCTATTTCCCAGGATCTTCTTTTCCATCTCTCAGGTTTGAAGACTCCAAAGGAAATTTGGGACAAATTGGAAACCCTGTATGGAAAACGGGATGATTTGAGAGTATACCAGCTTGAAAATGAGTTGATGTCTCTCCATCCTTCTAATTTCGAGACCTTAAATGATTTTTTCATAAATTTCAAGCACATTGTCCTACTATTAAAGCAATGTAAGGTGGAGAAGGAGGATGAACAGCTCATCCTCTCCATACTCTCCAAACTTGGAGCTGATTATTCAGTGTTTGTCTCTACATTATGTGCAGGAAAGCTCACAACCCCTAGCTGGAATATGCCTTAACTCAATGCCTTCATTGAGTCCCTAACAAATGAACATGATAAGCTTGTACAGATGGGGATCATCATATCTTCCCGTGATCAAGCCCTCCATGTCTCAGGGCCCAAATATCTTAAGGGTAAAGGAAAGAAGTAGAAGAACCAAAAAACCAAATTCAAAGTTCCTAATCCTAAAGTTGAAAACCAGCTGCATGAAGAGCCTTCTAGCTCGAAGAAGAACAAAAGCAAAGGGCATCATGGAAAGGAAAAAGTCAAGTTTTCATACTGCGGGAAGGGATTCCACCCTAAACATGCCTGCATGAAAAAGAAACTTGATGAAGCTACTTCTCTTCTTGAGAAAAATCACATCAATCTTCTGGAAATATTTCAGAGGAGAGATCAGCAAGATCGGGAACCACAATATGAAATAGGTCATGCTCTCATGGAAATCACTTCGAAGTCCAAAGCACTCTTGATAGATTCTGGAGCGTCAAATCACATGATGGTTGAAAGAGAATCTTTCTCATCTTTGGAGACTGGAAAATCCATCCCCATCCACATGGGATATGACTCCACAATCATATCCAAAGGACAAGGTACTGTAGATCCTGAGCATGGTTATTTTTCCAATGTTCTGTATCTACCATCTCTTGCATCAAACCTCCTAAGTGTTTATCAAATGACACATACGAGAGTGCCCAAGAGAGTCTCCTTTATCCCAGATGATGTAGAGATCACAGAACTTGCATCCAGAAAACTTGTAGCAAAAGGCCTTGCAAACCATCATGCAAAATCCTACGAGTTCTCCCATTTTGTGGCAGATGCAAATCCCAGCGCATTGCTGACTCATGGCAATGAATTTGGTAGAATATGGAATGAGAGGTTCACCCACTTGAACTTCAAATACTTGCAGCAATTATAGAATATTTATATGGTTGAATTCCTCCCGGTCATCAAAGATACCACTGGAATTTGCAAGGGCTGTGTTGTTGGAAAGCACCCTGAGCATAAGTTTGATCGGGGGAAGGAAAGCTAATCATCATGCATATTGGGACTAATAAATTCTTATATCAGTGGTCCCATGCCTATCACATCCATGAATGGATCAATTTACGTTATAACTTTCATTGATGACTTTTCCAGATACACATGGGTCTTTTTTATCAAAAAGAAGTCGGAAGTCTTGGAAAAATTCACTAAATTGAAGGCCTTGATTGAGAATGCATCTGGCAAAAAGATCAAGATTTTGATATCTGATAATGGCAGGGAGTATGTTAGTAATGAGTTACTACATATATGTTCCCAAACTGGTATTCATATATATCATTCAATCTCCTACACTCCCCAGTAGAATGGTGTAGCGGAGAGAAAGAATCGGTCTCTAATGAAGATGACCACCTGTATGTTGGAATCAAAGACGTTGGCTGCAAATTTGTGGGATGAAGCCCTGCATGTTGTAGCATATATTCAGAATAGAGTGCCACACTCATATATGAAAGGGAATACCCATTTTGAAGCATATTTTAGACACAAGCCAGATGTGTCGAACCTGAGGGTGTTTGGGTCCACTACATGAGCCCGAATTTCGCTTGATAAAAGGAGGGCTTTGCAACCACAAATCATCGAATGTATGTTTATCAGATATCCTGATGAGCCTAAAGGTTTCAATCTGCTAGATATCAAAACAAAACAGATCATCATTGAAAGGAGTTTCATGTTCGATGAGACTCTTTAGGAGGTTGAACTAGTGAAGGAGAAAACTGTTGAATTTCCTTCCTATTCTACTGAATATTTGGATGATGTAATTGGGGGTGATGACCCTGATTTGAATCCTCTGATTTCTAATATTAGTGAATAGAAAACATCAGATGCTGAATCAGAACCTGAAGTACAAAATCATCTCCCAAGCTGGGCCCGACAGACACTCTCCTCTGCAGGTGATAACATTGGAAATCTGGATGATCCAAGGAGAACCCCGCCTGATTTCCAAAGAGCGGGTATCGTGCTCTCTTGTCCTGATTATTTTCTATCTGAATATTGTTATTTTATGATAATTTCATACCCTAAGTCCTACTACCATGATCGAAAATATCGGAGATAGCAATTTGCCATGGATGAAGAGATGAATTCTCTTCAGAAAAACACTACTTGGGAGCTAGTTTCTCTTCCTCCGGGGAGGAAATTGGTTCAATGCAAGTGGGTGTTTCAGACTAATATTTTTGTATATGAAAGAAACTAAAAATATAATGCAATTTTGGTAGAAAAAAATTTCTCCTAGGTCCAAGGTGTGGACTACCATGAGACTTTTGCATCGGTTGCAAAAATGGACTCCATCCACCTAGTTTTGGCAATTTGTGCATCTAAGCACTGAGAAGTGCATCATATGGATGTTAAGTATGCCTTTATAAATGGATATATTCATGATGAGATATACATGAAGCATCCCGAGGGATTCATTTCTGATCCATCTTTGGTTTTCAAGCTAAAGAAGTCACTATATGGGTTAAAACAGGCCCCAACAGAGTGGTATTCCAAGATGGATGCCTTCCTTCTCTTGCAAAACTTCCAAAGGTGTAAATCAGATCCAAATGTGTATATACAGAATTATTATGGTAATTTGACTATTATTTTTGTATATGTTGATGACTTACTGATTACAAGTAGCATAGTTACTTCTATTTCAATCATCAAAACTGCTCTCCACAATGCATTTGAAATGAGCGATTTGGGGCTCTTGAAGCAATTTCTGGGGCTCGAAATTGAGCAAAATTTTGATGGGATAATGTTCACTCAGTGAAAATACATATCAGACCTATTATTCAAGTTTAACATGGCTGAATTTAAGGCTTCTCCATTCCTTTTCCTTTCAGGGATCAACCTTAAAGAAGGAAAAAGCACACCTCCCATGGACTGCACTATTTATCGACAGTTGATAGGTAGCTTGCTCTACTTGACTCATTCTCGGCCTGATATCTATTATGCTGTGAATGATATGTCAAGATACATGCAGCAGCCTCATGATATTCATCGGAAGGTATCCAAGAGGATCCTCCAGTATATTCAGTGAACCAGGACCTACGTCATTCACTATGCTGCAGACTCCAAGCTAGAGCTGGTTGGTTACATAGATTCCAATTGGATGGGTGACTCTATTAATCAGAAGTCTAATTCTAGATATGTCTTCATGTTTGGTGGTGGCCCCATTTTTTGGTCTAGCAAAAAGCAGGCCGCCATAGTATTGTCTTCATTAGAGTCCAAGTATCGAGGAGTGGTGAATGCTTCCATCCAAGTTGTTTGGTTGCAAGGAATTCTTTAAGAGTTTGATATTGGTAATAATTTGTCCACTATCCTATTTTGTGACAATAAAAGTGCTATTAAGATATTCACAGATTCAGTTACTAGGCAGAGAACCAAGCATGTAGAGATACACATGCACTACATTAGAGAGTTAGTGCATGATAGGACCATCATTCTACAATACTGCCCTACTGACGAGAAGATTGCAGACATCTTCACCAAGATATTTTCAGAAAATAAGTTCACTTACCTTCGTTCACTGTTGGGGGTGATTTCATCAAGGTGATCAGACTACTTTCAGTGTTCAACTTGAGGGAGTGGTTTCCCCACTGGGTTTTCCCTCTTTTCCCCAATTAGATATATTTTTGAGCATTGTTTGAGTTACACTATTGTACAGGGTGACATATGGCCTTATTTACAGGGCCCTAGCATTTCATGCACTTTATGTTTCTACTTCTCCTGAGTATAGCTTAAGGGGGGGTGTTGGAGACATTTACCCACCATGCACACTTAATTTGGTCAAGTTTACCTTGTTAAACCACTATCCTAAGTTCATTGACTTAATAAGAATCACATGAGAACACTATGACATCAGCATGAGCACACCCACGCCTATCTTCAGTCAAGGAGGCCAACTAATCCTTCTCCTTCATTTCGGGAGCCTAACTGGAGCACTCTGGGGGTGATCTGAGTGTCATAAATGCACCTAATTAATAATTGATTGTTATAATTAGTTAAGTTAAGTGGTGAAGGTGCCTCCATTCATTATATTGATTATTTTTATTAATATTTATGAACTAGAGTCAACTGGGGTGCCTTCAACTACCTCTGATGACCAATTTGAATTCAGTTAACCTCATCGGGGTTCATTGGAGTTAATGATGTGCTACCACTTGTTGGTTTGCATGCAGTGACATGTGTCTGAGCTACTTTCAGTTAGAATCAGCCATCTATTTCACTCTAACTTCAGTTAGGACTCAGTTGAGTCAATCAGGACTTGATCAGTTGGTTAACTAAGTGTGTTTATTGTGGCTTACAGTCAGTTAAGCTACACCCATTCATTCAATTCGAATGACCTCCTTAGGAATTTGAATTGTCTTGGCATTCATGCATCTTTCATGATCATTGTATTGTATTATTCATTATTCATTTGATTATATAGAGCTGCTACTTTCATTGCACCACCATTTTTCCAATTTTATGCTTGATTGTTTGAATTCTTTGTGAGACTGTGTTTTCAATCCCTAGAACACTGTGACAAATTAATACCCAGGTCAGAGACATCGTGGCAGAAGAAAGAGCTTCAGAATATTATAAATAGAACTGTAGATCTACCTTGAGATATGAATATCATAATGGGCACTAGAAATCATCCAATATGAAGAATAGTATGATGATACTTCCAAGGAAAGTAAGAGGCATCAGACACACTCCAATTATGCGGCACATTTGAGTGACATCATTGATGGACATCCTTCTATCTATGAAGAAGTAGCCAAGAAGAAATGGAAGGAGACTATGATCAAAGAGTACCATATGATCAAGAAGAATGATGTATAGGATGCAGTTCGAGACCTGAAGGGAATTCAGTAGTTCCTTCAATGTGGATCTACAAGATCAAGCATTCAACATATTGCAACACCAACGGATATAAGGAAATATTTGTAGCACGAGTATTCTGACATAAAGAAGGAATAGATTACAAGGATACATTTGAACCAATAGTGAGGTACACTTCCATTGGATCTATACTTGCATTGGTCATATTTATGAGATGGGAGATACACAAGCTAGAAGTCAAGAAATAATTCTTGGATGGTGTAGTCGAGGAGGAAGTATAGAACAACCACTGGGATTCTAGGCACATGAAAATTAGACTCATGTTTGAAAATTGAAGAAGGCCTTGTACAAGCTCAGAAGGCACCCATGGGATAGCACATAGAGTTACATGAGGGGCTTAAAGATCACCTAGAGTGATGAAAATATCAACCTTTTCTACAAGGTTGAATATGAAATCCTATAAAGGACGACAAGCTCACAGATGGGTGCAAGAGGACTTTTCAACAAAGTTCAATATAGAGGATCTTGGTATCCAGTGAAATTAGATGGATAGATAGGATATCAGAAGTAGAGGAAGCTACCTGTCACTCCAATACATAATGTTTTGATACATAAAGTACAAAATGCAGAGGGACGATGATGCTCCACTTTAGAGGGAGTGATTATAGAAGATCTCTGAGTTCGACATGGTACATCATGATGGAGAAATTCCTTATGGGAATTTGATATACTAAGAGTAAAGCAGATTTCAACCTTTACTTCAAGGTTGAATGCGAAAGACCCAGGATTCTCCTGCTATGTGTCGATGACTTGTTCTTGACAGGAGAGGATGAACTCATTGAAAATGCAAAGAGGATACTTTCCACTGAGTTCAAGATGAAAATAGATAGGGATGATGCACTATTTATTAGACATGGAGGTGTGGAAGAATGTAGATGGGATTTTCCTTGGTCAAGGAAAGTATGCACTGTACATTCTGAAGATATTCAGAATGTCGGAATGCAAGGAAATGGACACACATATGGCATCAAAATTGAATCTTCTGTGTGATTCTTCATTAGAGTCTGTTGATGCCACAATGTATCATCAGATGATTGGTTCATTGATGTGCCTGACGAATATGAGATTGGACATATGCTTTGTTCTGAACACACTGAGTTAGTTCCTGGCAGATCTAAGACATGTCCACCTGTTTACTGCAAAGAATGTATTGACATACATAAAAGGTACAGATGAGTATGGGCTCAAGTATGATACCAATCAGAAGACTAGCATGCCCAGTTATGTTGATTCGGATTAGGTAGGAAGCGCCATTGATAGGAAGATAACTTATGGTTTCTACTTTAGTTTGAGATCCAGTATGATCTCTTGGCTTAGAAAGAAGAAGTATTTTGAGGCGCTAAGTACAACCAAGGAAGAATATGTTGTCGCTTGCTCAAGTAGTTTTGATGTAGTATGGCTTCAAAAGCTACTATGTGATTTATTTTATCTGACTTACATTTTTGTATGATGCAAAGAGGAGAAATGAAGCTCCAATACATAAAAACAAATGAGTATATAGGCAATTTATTATCCAAGCCTCTAGCCAGAGTGAATTTTGAGTACTTCATAGAAAGCCTTGGTGTGATCCAGAACAAGACCCCTCAAAAGAGGGAGTGATGAGTTCTATAATAGTTGGAGATATAGGTTGTCTTGGTGACATAATCAGTCCTACAGGTTGTCCTTGGATGTAATCAATATTCACAAATCTCGTAGGTTATCCTTGGATGTAATTAGACATGATTTGTTTCTATGCTAGAAGATGACCAGAGACCAGAAGACACAGATGCGTGAGATCTCACCTGGGGAATGAGACAGGTTGTTTAAGCAGAAAATATCTTCGTGTAGTAGGTTTCTTAGACGTAATTGATCATGTAGGTTGTCCTCGAATGTAATTAGTCCTAGTGAATCTCAAAGGTTATCCTTGTACATGATAAACCATGGGACAGTTTGTATGAGCGAAAAATATCATCGTGTAGTAGGTTTCTTGGATGTAATCAATCCTATAGGTTGTCCTTGGATGTAATCAGTCCTGCAAAAGCTCGCATGTTATCCTTGGATGTAATCATTCCTGAGACAGGTTATCCAAATGGAAAAGATCCTGGTGTAGCAAGTTGTTTGGATGTAATAAGTCTTGTGGTTTCTTCAGAGTGTAAAAGGGGTCCTGGTGTATCAGGTTACTCGAATGTAATAAGTCCCAAAGGTTGTATGAATGGAATATATCCTAGACCAATGTTTTTCAGATGTAATAAGTCCTTGAGGTTGACCATAATGAAAGATATCCTGGCATGGTACACAGGTTGTTCTGTCGTAATTAGTCCTTATGTATGTGTGTTCCCATGTTGGAGATGATGAGGTCACAAGGCACTTGGTGTGCACCTTGGAAGTTCTCGTAGTTGGTAGAACGTAGGTTGACTGTAAGGAGACATAATGCACTTGGTGTGCTCCTAGGCGATTCTTGCATAGTGGTAAATGCAGGTTAGATCCTGACATGTTCCTATGTTGGTAGAATGCAGGTGGATTACATCTGGGTTATGATTTCTATGCTCTATGTGTTTTTTTGTCTCATGTAGGACAAAGAGATGGTATGGATACGATGAGATGACAGTAGGTGATGAAATTTATTGCAGTGGAAATGTAAAGAAGGTCATGGGATGTACCTACACGATGATATGGATATGACGAGATGACAATAGGAGACACAGGTTATTGCAATGGCAATGTAAAGAAGGTCTTTAGATGTAACTACGTGATTATATGGATATGATGATATCATGGTAGGAGATGTAGGTTATGTAGTGGAAATGTAAAAAATTTCATGGGTTGTACCTATGGGATGGCTTGCTCGTGGATATGATGAATACCCTAGGTGAGGACTAGGCATACACCCAACATGAAAAAGGGTTGTCTCTATAGAAAATTCATATGATGGATATATGTGATAGATTGAAAAAGATGAGGACAATGGCAGTAGTGACGATGACTAGATGTGTTGATGATTGTGATGAGAGAATACCTTCCTAGTTAAGAGGGAGTGTTGTAGTAATTGTAACTTCAGAATATATTCTGATGTATACTAATATTATATATATTGTTGTACCCCCATCAGAAGTGTGTTTCCATCCTTTCAAGATGTCATCATTGTCTATGGTCACTGAGGTAAACTCTCCATTATAAGTCAGGGAGATAGTCCCCAGGTTAAATAAAAGAAAATGTACGTTGTGTATTCCTAGGTAGGTAGGCCCAAAAGGTTACCTGGTCGACCTAATTAGTTGAGTTAGTTACTCATTTAAGGAATATAATTAGGGAGGTTCCCTCCTCATTTGTCACACACTCATTCACTCTCTCATGTGTTCTTTAGGAAAGAGAGGAAAATGAGGAGGAAGAGAGAGAGATGCAGCAGACATATTGTTCTCAGTCATTCCATCTTGTGATCTTGTCTTTGTGATGGAACTATTCTAAGGAATTTTGCGAGGTTTTCTCCTTTATGGTTTCCTTGATGAAAATATATGTTTCTTGTGTATCTTGTGTATCTTTGATGTATTGATGTACTTGTTATTCTTTCAGACAAATATCCTAAGTGAATTAACTTAGAAAAACTAACACTCTCCATGAGTTTGATGGGTTAACTCTTGGTGATAAATGAGGAGGTTCTAATGCTTGTTTCTTCTATCATTCCACATTTTCATGCTGAGATTCATTGGTAGTCCCTCCAATTTATTTGGGGGATTTGAAAGAAAATATATTTGTTACAGTATTTGTGTCATAGTTTAATGACTTGGGTTTGTTAAGGGATTTTATGCCGAAATTAATTTGTACTAAATAGGTATGATTCACTATTAACACATATTTCATTAAATTTGTAATTATTTAGTCTATCTAGAATTTAGAACTTTCGCTAGATTGAGTTCTTTCAAAATGAGGAAAGTCCTATACTTTGAATCCTTACATAATGTCTAGTAATATTATTTATAGTTTGTATTTAATGTTAAGTTGATTAAATTATTTTATGACATAATACCAACATTGTATTTGTTACTACAACAATTAGAAATATTGTCATAGTAATTATTTGTGTCTTTGATGAGTATGTTGTTTTATTTTTGGAAGTTCGCACCACTTATAATCAAAACAGGAAAATATTTTATGACTTTAAAGTCTAAGTTTTACCCTTGTAATGATTAAAATAAATTATGAATTAAAATAGCAACATAATTTATTGTTGTTGTTGTTGGTAGTGGTAGTGGTAGTGTATTAAAAACTAAGTTGATGAATGTTTACTTTATGAATTATAGATTAACGTGAGAAATTTCTTACCTATAAATTTATTTAATGATATTGATGTTAGTAAAGCCTCCCTTATTTATTAATATTATTTATTTTAACAATCAAAATTAATTATGAACTAGAATAGAATTAGTGCAGTAGAGTTTGATTTTTTTAATATACAAGAGGAAAGGACTAATTATTGCAAGTATTCATTATTTATTTATGAAGTATTTGAACAATGTGTTTAATTGAAAAGAGCATATTTTTATTGAAAATATAGATATATTACAATATTTATATTATCAATAAGATTTAAATCATGTCTTAATTTATGTTAGGGCACGGAGGAATCGAACCACCATCGTCCTGCTTGGAATGCAGGTGCTCTTCCATTGAGCTAGCACCCTTTACAACATGAGGGGAGAGGGACTATGTTAACACCTGGATTACACATTTCTAATCCTCTGTGACAAAGAAAAATGATGTTTTATTCAGAGAGGAAGTCTAGAAGATGTTTTAAGGTTCATTATTAAATATGATTATGCACATTTGATATAGTGACATGTTGAGTTTG
>LPNX010340811.1:25083-72939 GCA_001517045.1 Pseudotsuga menziesii | reverse complement strand
AAAAATTATATTCATGAATCATCTCCACCTAATCTCCTTATATTTTCTCAAGCATATCAAGTACAGCTTTAGGATGAAGATTTCTATAGTTAATCATAATGGCAAAGAGATTTTATGGAATTAAATTGTGTGTATTGAAACGTCCCTACGTTTCAAGTGGGCACTTCGCCAATCATCAGGGGAACAAAATGAAAAGCTCAAAGTAGTATTGAAGAGATTGAGCAAAAGCTAACAATAAATAAGGAAAGGATTTTGTACATACATTAATGAATATAATTATGCACATTTGATATAGTGAGATGTTGTGTTGATCTAAAAGACAAATTGAAAAGTTAAAATTTGAATGGTATTATCTAATTCGCATAAAGTATCATCACATAAATTAACATTGAACTTGAAGTGAAATTTCATATATGCAGTAAATAATATAAAATTCCTCAAAAAGTAGCTTGAAGAGTATTTATTATAATATTGAAACATTGAAAAATGTTTCTTCATGTATGCTAAAAGTCATTCAAAAAGCAAAGTTACATTCATGTATCGTCTCCACCTAATCTCCTTATATCCACTCAAGTAGATCAAGTACAGCTTGTACACCACATTTATTTATCTTTGTCTTCTTGCAATCTTCTTTATTTGGCATCCATGCCCAAACTATGGTATTAATTGGAATAGATCCAAGTTCTGTGTCATCAGGATTTGGCACCCAATATTGTTCTAAAACTTTTCCCTTGTATTTCCCTAAGCTATCTTGCGACGAATCAATCTTTACATGAAGGGTCTCACTGTCATCATCCTGGAAGATATCTAAGGTGGCTTTTTCCATCCAAATCATCTCTCCTTCATCCTCATTTCCTGATCTAACAAGCAACATATTTCCTTTCTCAACATCAATTCTAGGATCGAATGTTGGCTTTGGCTTGTTTCACTTGGGTCCAACATATACCGGTTCATCTGTCACATTATCAAAATCCCCATCCATAATACTTGATATTGCATGGAATGCATTACCATCAACATTAACATTTTTCCTCGTCTTTGGCCAAAAATCATCAGAAGAAGAATCACTTTCATCCAAGGGTGTGTGGTCATTGTAGATTCCATCTAATGCATCAAGAACTCTTTTCCAATAATCTAGTTTTTCATTCCATTCCTCTGTAACAATTGGTGAATTCTCATTGCCAATAGTCTCTTTCCACATTTTTATGTATGATGTTATTCCTTCCTTTAGTTCTTTTAAATATGCATCATTGTATTTGGGACGTAAGAAATATGACTTCCCTGTGGGCAATATAAGTCAAACTTCATCATCTATATTCCACAACTCCACTGGTTCTGACCACTCAATGTCTCTGATGGATTCTTTATACCTCATAACTTGAACATCATTGAGTACAAGGAATTGGAAGTACTAGACATTAAAATGTCCAACAAGTGCATTTTTTCCCTCCTTGATGTACCCATTAAGAAAACTTTTGAAGTCATACACTTTGTCTATAAGTTTAGGTGGAAACACCCTTTTTTCTTCTATTGTGCGATATGTATCCATCATCTCAGGTAAAGAATATATATATTTACTTTCAAGTTGAAAGACATTCTTCCGTAGGTTCCATCTATGTCTTCATGGATGAGCCCCACAAGCAAGAACCCAACCTCAATAGTGATGAAGACACCAAGTGCAGTTAATAGTGATAGAAACATGAAAACATAATGATTCTTATTATCACTAGCTGCATTGTCCAACTGTAACAACAAATGTGGAGGAAGAGGTTTAAAATCAAGATTTTGAATTGTTGAGCTTCCATTTAAAGATAATAAAGCATCCTTGTACACTCTACATTATGAGTAAATAGAGTTTTGAAGTAATGCATTTGAAAGTGTGTTTCTTGAACTTCCACTCTCATAAAGCACATCACCATACATATCAAGGTGTGGGTCTTCAAGGTCCCTCAAGCACTTAGCAAGAGATGTAATGGTAAATTGTGATCCCATGTGTACAAATGGTAGGGAAAAATGACCAAAACCTCCTGTGCTATGCCCATGTGTTAGCATACCTGTCAATGACAAACCCAAGTTTGTTCCTACAACAGATTTTGATTTGACATGTAATCTTGGGATTGAAGTCTTTGTTTTGTCCATTTTATCATGGATATTGCTCAAGTATTCCTTTGGATACCACTCTGACATAATTCTATGGGCATAGTAGCAATATCTTCCACACATAACTATCTTGTTATGTTTCTTCAGTCTAGCTCGTTCCTTTTCTTCCAGCTCTTTTGTAGTTGCTATCTTCATCTGTGCTTTCAACACGATACATTCACTACATTTACTGAAGTTAGTGTTCTTTGAGAATGCCACATCTGGAAAATGAGTATTCCAAATCTTTCTCATTGTTGGTTGTGATATTGATGGAAAATTTAGCTCTTGAAGAGCCTCGTTGATCTCTTTTAACAAAGAACTTTGGGTGTACGTTAATGGAAACAATATTAAAGGAGCAGATGTTCCATCTTCTTCAATTTGTCATGTTTGGTTCGGTGAAAAGTCTGAATTATCCATTACAATTTTGTGCAATATTTCTATGGCTGCCACAGTATGTGCACGTGGTTTGCATTTGTTGGTGTTACCATGAATTCCTTTGACATGTCCTTGTTGGAAATTATGTTGGTAAGTATAGAAGGTTCTTTGAGGAATATTATGTATCTTGTACCATTCTTTCTTACAAATAATATCTCCATTAAACCTCATGTCCTTTACTTTCCTAATAGTAGGAGGTAGGCCATGGCCATGGCTCTTTGACATGATTGTGTTGGAAAGGATAGAATTCAAGACAAATTCCCTAATGTCATTTTTTTTAAAGAGTTTCATACCCCTTCTATCAGTTTTAATAGCTTTCCTATCCACATGTTGAAGACAATCTTGTTTGCAACATTCATTCGTTGCCAAAAGTCAGATTTCTTTCTCTTCATCTCTTTGTATTTGAAAGTTTCTAGCTAGAGTTAGCTTTCATTCTTAAAACATTGCACGTTAAGTAAAGATAATATCTATTAGCCTTCATAATGTAGTTTTTCATCTAACATAACCACATTGTCATCAAATACATTACACCATGATGAAAATCTAGTTGGAATTAGCTTTCCTTCTAACAACATGGGACTATAAAGGAAAGCTTATGTGTGTTAGCTCATTACACCATGATGAAAATATAGCTAGAGTTAGCTTTCTTTTAACAACATGGCACGATAAGTGAAAGCTAATGTGTATTAGCTTTCATAAGGTAGTTTTCTATCTAACAAAACCACATTGTCACATTGCACCATGATGGAAATCTAGCGGTAGCTTTCAACATTAAATATTTACACGGTGAGTGAAATATAATGTGTTTACCTTCATAATGTAGTTTTCTATTTAACACAACCACACTATCATCAATCAAAATGCACCATTTTGGAAATCTAGCTAGAGTTAGCTTTCGTTCTTAAAACGTTGCATGGTGAGTAATAACTAATGTATGTTAGCTTTTGTAAGGTAGTTTTCCATCTAACACAGCGACATTGTCGTCAAATACATTACACCATGATGCAAATCTAGTTGGAGTTAGCTTTCCTTCTAACAACATGGCACAATGAGTGAAAGATAATGTGTGTTAGCTTTCATAACGTAGTTTTCCATCTAACACAACACATCGTCATTGATCGCATTGCACCCTGATGGAAATCAAGCTGGAGTTAGCTTTCGTCCTTCTATCATTGCACAATGAGTGAAATCTAATGTGTGTTAGATTTTATAATGTAGATTTTCATCTAGCACAACCACATTGTCATCAATTACAATGCACAATGATGGAAATCTGGCTAGAGTTAGTTTTCGTTCTTAAAACATCGCAGGGTCAGTAAAGCTAAAGTATGTTAGATTTCATAAGGTAGTTTTCCATCTAACACAACCACATTGTTATCAAATACATTACACCATGATAAAAATATAAATGGAGTTAGATTTCGTTCCTTTCTAGGAGAGTACATTGTGTCCTCTACTATTACAGCCTAGTTGGATATGATTGCCTTCCTCATTGTGGTGGTAAGAGGAAATTCAATGATGTAAAGGATTACTCTTTGTACATTATATTGAATTATAAAGTTAATCCTTTTGAAACAGCAACAAAAAAGTATCTACTAGTTTCATCCAACCTCCCCTCCAAGCATATAGGACATTTCCAAATTGAAATATTCATCTCTATGAGAAGAACTAGAAAACCTGCTGGTTATCTTTATAATTTTATTTCCTGAAGTCACATATACTGAACAAAAGGAGACCCAAGCTCCAAAACTTCTCATAAACTTCCATATTGTGCACCTTTATTAAGTTAAATTCCATACATATATGGAGCAAACGCTTTGTTGGATTCCACTTGTGTAATGATTCAAGGATTCAACTTGTCTGAAGGATCCAAATGCTACTACAACAATTGCTTCACAATCTACCATGCAAATCTATCCAAACTTGCCATGAGTGCCCCACGCGGGTTGAACAATACTCCAAATAAGGCATGAATGGTCACACAGGTAAATCACCCCCTATAGGGCTTTCATTTCATACACGAGTCCCTAACACACATCAAACCTGGATTTTTTAAGGATTTTATGACTATTGTTTATACTTTTGTCACATTTTCTAATGCAAAAGGCTATATCAAATTTTTATATTGTTATTCTAGGGCACACAATGCACTCAAAACCCCTCCAAATAGTTTGTATATGAGAATTGAGTTCTCTTACCATCCCTACTCATGCCCAAAATTGGAGCTTTAACCATCAAAATTGGACTAGAACTTACCAAAGCTAGTTTTATGTTGTATTCATCACCTTTTAAGACTGAAACATGCCCAAAAATGTATTTCAACCCTTAGATTCAGCCCATATTCAAAGGTTATGTCTTGTTACTGCTAATTTATAGTCGAAAATGATCCCCACAAGACAATTGTGAAATCTTTCCTAAAGGCTTCCTGGCCAACTCAGCAATAACCCCCAAGTAAGTATCTCCAACTTTGTCCAATACATATGCCGCCTTCTCAGCACTGTAGGTTATGGTTTCTTGTGGAGCTAAACTCGAACTCAACCAAAGAATCCATGTTTTTTTTATGGGGGAGGACGTACATATTTCGAAGCCTTCTTGTTTTAGGGTTATAGGCCAGGAGGGAGAGGTTGCAGAACAAAAATAAAGTTTCCCTCGAATGGGTAGGAATGCCCTTGGACCCTTTCCCCCACTTCCATAGCTTACTAGTAAGGCTCTGGATCCATAGCTACTCAATTGGCTACTTGGATTGGATTATATCCTTGGTTACTCAGCTTGGTTACCACCCTATACTCCCTAAATAAAAACAACCCGTTTAACCCGTTTGCAGCTTATTCTAAAATATCAAATTTTCAACATCTTGGCGCTTCAAGATATCAAAGTTTTGTGTTTTCTTCTTTGAGAAAGCACCATTTTACTTCATTGCCTCCTATTCACCCTCCTTAAGTGTCTTTCTCTCTTTCATGAAAATGAACAGACAAAGCATAATGAATCTGTTGACTGCCAAATGTTTTTTACCATCCACCAATTGAAACAAACCCTGATCTTTGGCACTTATAAATCATCTTCTTGCACTTCTTGTCAGCAATTAAAATTTGATTATTACTGAAGGAAAACATTGAACTGTGGGCTATGCTTCATTATCCAACTAACAGAAAATAATTTTTTCTGTGAACCAGGGACATCGTCATAAATAACAACCTCTTACTTCTCATCTGAACTTTCCCACTTCTCAACTCTGCATTTTCTCCACCACTCGAATACAGAATTAGAGTTGGATTTGTCCTCAACAAAATCAATATACCAATCTTTATGATTAGTAAAATGTTGTGAGAAACTTGAATTGAGGATAACACTCCTACTCTCCACCACCTGGCCTAGGCTAAATTGACAACTAATTAGCCAGCTGTTGGAACGACCATTTAGTTATTACACAACTATTGATGAAGTACAGTTGTTTGAAAAACTCACATCTTATCCTTTAATTTAAAAGCACATGCTTATTTTGTGATAAAAGTTTGGTGACAGTTGGCATGCTTCTTTAGTGATTACGGGTGTGCCAATGGGATGCTAGTTAGCGTCTCTTGATACAATTTCTCATGTCAATAGTTCTCCTGGATTTACCCAACCAAGTGTTCCTGCTTGTCATTTTTCAAGATTTCCAACCAAGAAATTTAAAGTATTCTTGTATGATATCTGTTTTCTCCCCAAGATAGTTTACTCTTTAGGTCCATCCTTTGGAGGCATTTGTATTAGATCACTATGGATCAGAATTCCATTAGATAGTACAAGTTTATGCCCACACTCCTAAGAGATCATTTACCGGTAATGCTAGGCTTTCTGGTAAGTAGCTCATTTTTTTGATGAATTTGTACCCAACCTCCATAGTTTACCCTCAAACTTACTAACTGCTTCATTGCTGCCAGGTTATTCTGTAATCTCCTAATTCTTGTCTCTTGTCCAACTGCCTCTGCTCATACTTTTCTTGATGAGTCCAACCCTTGTAGTTTTCTCCAGGTCTAAGCTACTATTTCAATGCTTCTAGGTTATTCGGCAAGATTCTAATTGTTGCCTCTTATCTGGCAGCCTCTGTTTTCCCATAACACATTGTTCAGGGAGTCATCCAATGCCTTAAAGGAATATCAATTTTTAAAATTTAATAAGCAATCTCTTTTGGGATATTTTTTCTCATAGTCCTCCTATTTGTAGCATTTAATATCCAATATCAATTGTTTTTCAGGTACCTTATTAGTGAGGGGGACTTGTTAAACAATTTTTAATCCTTGGTGATGGGTCAGTGTTTGAACCTGTGATAATATCATGAATTCAACATACATGAACTCAAGTGTCCTTACCTGTACATTAACCATCCGTTGGAATACCTTTCCAGTGTTGCAGCAACTGCTAACTTCCTGAGACTCATGAAGAGTTGAAATTTGGTCCAAAGGGCACAAAGCTGGATTCCCACACAGATACCGGGACTGTTAAACTAACTTCTAACACTAATACTTTGTCAGGAATATATTCAACTTATAAACCTCCACAATTCGGTGTGCCTATGGCTTTCAACAGTCCTCACAAACTAAATTCCAACTCAGCAATACCAGCAGGATCATATGGCCACTCAATTAATTTATATCCGCAGCCAAATACGTCAGTTTTAGTGGTAGTTGTATCATCATCAAGTGCTAATTCTATGATGTATAATCCTGTGCATACATCTTCAGGTCAAAATATGCCAACTATCGCACAGTCTGGTGGAACATTGGATCTATCAAAACCTTTCACTCGGGCTGAAGAAACTAGCCTCATTTCATTGGAGGCTCTGCAAATGAAATCTTCTTTTTCAACATCATCTGCTACTGAGAGAATTTATGGTTAAACTCCTTTAGCTGTTTTAGTGGCTGTCAGCGGAGACATATTTGGTTCACAATTCACTACTGTGACTGAACTGTCAGCTACAAAGAAGTCCGATGCTACAGTTAAGAATTTGCCAATGAACATGCCTAGCCCAAAAACAGTTGTTCCTAATGAAAATATTATTTTAACTTCTGTTTCTACCCCTGGCCTGGAACAAAATAACTCTTTTTAGGAAAAGAAGAATAGTGAATGTGTGAAGTTAATAGGTCATGTAGCAATGGAAAATATGAGAAAGATAACTAAATCCAAGCAGAGAAATAAAAAAACAGCAACTATAGCAACATGCACCATCAACTACTACCCTGCATCCGAGCCCTAAGTCACATTTCGAATCTAAAGGGGATGGTGTCTTAGAGAAATTGCTTAGTGAACTTGGTCATTGTAATGGGAAGGTAGATAAATCTTTGTCTGATCACATTTCATTACCTACGTCAATGGCTACTTCAAGTTTATCCCCACAGAAGGAACAAAACCCTAAGTTACAATGCACAGAAGTCTTCATCTACAGTAGCTAAAGTTGATGACATGAATGTCTCCTCAGGGGCTACTACTGAGCTGGTCAGAAAGGATTTAGGAAAGATTGTACCATTTCCATTATCGGAGCATGGTTCTGTAGTATGTTCATCCAATTTAATTAGTGATTCATTAAGGACATGCAAAATATGCACAGAAAAATAGACATCAGTACAGAAAGCAAATCACATGGCAATTCCATCCTTGCAGAAAACTAGCACTTCAGAACCTATGAGTGAGATCTTAGGTAAGGATACATGCATGGGGATATCTGTATCGGTTGCAGATTCAAGGACTACAATGGAATTTGCCAGTCAGGGCGAGCCTTTATACTTGAATTCAGTGGGCCCTCTATTTAATGGGGAGGGCACCCTCGAAGTATCCCTCAATGAATATGGCATTAATGATTTGGAGGCTAAGAAATATTTTTCCAGTCACATGCCACCTACGCCAATGAATGGTCAACCATCTGATCCCCTATTTCATTTAGCCTGGCCTGACTTGTTGAGCCTTACATTTGATGACAAGAGAATAGCCAATTGCATGTTAAAGTTGTCAGTTATTGATAGATTGATAGGGTATGACTAGAATGATACAAAATGTTGACTTCTACTATTAATATGATCATAATTCTACTGAAACGTTTTTCCTTTTTTATTAAGACTTCAAAGAAGAGCTTAAAAAACACTTATTGCAGTCCAGATGAGTATATTCTACTGTTACAAAGGGATTAGGAAAGTGCAGTTCAAGTGACTTTTGAGCATAACTGAAATAAGTTTAGGACTACCAAATAGATAAGAAACTGACTTATAAAACTTGCATCATTTAGTTGGTAGCAACCTTAAATGACACAAGACTTGAACAACACAAAGTATTTATCTTGTCAACCATATAAAGTAGCCAGTAATTGAAGCATTATTCGCAAGTGCATCAGTCTTTCAGAAATATGCACCCAATTTTATCTTCCAAAGGCACCTTCTACAATTAGAGTTAACGACAATGTAAAGTTGTCAAGATATCTTGTACTTGGGTAGAACATGGTGACAAATTTTCAATGCCATACATGCTTCTATGAATTGATGACAGGAAATGCCTGGATATCCTCCTTACTTCAGCATCCTTCCCTTCATGTCAGCTGTCAATGAACGACTTTACAAAATTCTCTATAGTCAATCCATCCTTAGTTTGTTATTTCAATGTAGCCTGACAAATGGCAATCTTCTGCAGCAGCACTGTTGTCAAGAAAATTAGCCACATCATTCTATGACCCATCTCCTTCAATCATGACTAATTAATGAAAGGATCCAAACTCTATTGCAACTATTCCGATAGATCTCTGGTTTTCTCTGCCATGGTAGTCTTACATCAAATAACTTTGGGAAATGTCATGCCTAGATACAGGTTGCTCTAATTAAAAATATGACTTTCAAATCTACCGACTCCAAGGTCTAGTTAAAGGCTATTGAAGTGATCGAGTGTGGATGATTGACAAATTTCAAATATTAGACATGCACGATGTTGCTTTGATGGCAGGGAGCCCATAAGGAATTCATTCAAATTAAAAATTCTAGGCTTTAATATCAATCATTGCTTCAACCTAATAAATGATGCCAATCATGCCAAGACAATGCTGAACAATGGATGAATCAAGAAGCACCCATACCATGTCAGTGGTCAATTTCGATTAATTTACACTCCTATCAGGTGGTCACATTGCCTCTTGCCACCTGATAGAAGAGTGACAGCTAATTGAATGTAACCAACCTTGGTCTCTCATGGGTGATCTTTAATTGTGTTATGAAAGATCGTTGATAGATTTCAATCTGTAGTATTCTCCAGTATTAACCTCTGTTATAACTATTCTCAAATCTGTAGAAGTAGAAAGCAAGAAAGTGGAGTGATAGGTATGACAAACTAGATCTCATACCTAGAGGAGTTAAATTACAGAAGACTTAAAAGGACACCAAAAGAGAATATATAGAAGTAGGGAGGGACAAATGAGATTTAGAAAATAAGGACAAAAGGTACCAAAATCAGAGCTCAATGGAACTTAATAAAACTAAACCTCTTGACTTGTATATCACATCTCCTTATAGAGGTGTGCTGAAGTGGAGATCCCAAGTATGTATGTTTCCTATGTAATACGTTGTCTCCTAAGTTTTGATCTTCTGTCAATACTCAAGACAATGTAATTTCCATGAATCTTTAAAAGGTGGAAGTTAGAGAGTACATTTACAACTGTCCATATCACCCCTTAAGAGGATGTTGTTTCATTTGGTTTATGGATGAACCTTTTGGTCTTTGCTTTATTGGGCCTCACAGTGCCAACAGGTCTAGTTTTAATGTCAATTGGTTATCATCCCATTCTTTGCAGCATGTCTCCATAACAATGTAAGGCATTCAAGTAAGGCACAACCCTCCTCATCAACAAGAACCAAGTTTACCTCACATGTGGCCATCTGGAAATGCTGGAAGGTATATGCCTGACTTGCAGCTAAATTCTTCACATTCCAGAAGACTGTTTTCAGGTGATCAGTCTGCAGACATAGGCCCAGCAGATGTAAGCACTAGTGCCCAACTGCGCGAGTCTAGTATGTTTCATGTGCCACCTGCTGGTATACAAAGGAGTTTGCATTCAGTTGGATGGAATGAAATTTCTATGCCTAGACTTGGCAATGCTTCCAGATCTAATGCTAGTGTAAGGGAGCGCTCATATTCTTAGAAAGAAGAAGCTACTTCAATAAACATGATGATGGGTATTCCTAGCAATACCTGGTTTGCTGCAGGTTCAGAGAACAGAGTAACCAACCATGAATCTGGAAGCTGGGTTCCAATGAACTGAAATTCAAATGGACCTGGGGAAATTTCTTCTTCAATGCTACATCCACTACCAAGTATGCCTTGGGGTTCACAACATGTTCCTTTCACACAAGCACCTAGGAGGAGTGGTGGTGCTGCTCAAGGACAGGGCTTAGCATCCTCTATTTCCAGGCATGCACAAGGCAGTCATTTTCATCCTTCGTGATCTACTCATTCCTCTTCATCATCAGATATGCCTGTGCCACCAGTCACTGGTTTGCAGCTCCCAAAATATGTTCGATCAGCGTTATTGATGGAATGCCATGGTGATGGAATGGTAGGTGTTCCTTTTGGGTCACTACAAGCAATTGCTTCTGAGGGTGGTGGGAAAAACAGACTAATGACTGAGGTTTGTATCCTACCAAGAGTTTTGAAGGAAGCTTTGCTTTATAGGCAATAACTAGCATATATGGACGGCATTTTTTATGTATTTACCTGTCTCTGAGGTGGCTATAATTTCAGTTTTGGCTCTTGATGAAAGATCTATTGCTAGAGATCCTTTCTTGTTAAGGCATCGTGGGTAGTAGTGTGTGCAGAGCAAGTTGGACAAGTGTCTTAATGAATCTCATCAGCTTTGTCCCCAACTTTGAGACACTTTGCATCTATCTTAAAGTAACTTAGCTGTATTCTGGATTGTTGCCTTCGGTCTAAACATTGTAATATCAGCCAAATGAAATAGAATATTTTCCCTGTCAAAAGTTGCATTCTAAAAATGAGCCTCCGATCTTGACTGTCCCATCTTTCCCAAAAAATGATCCCTTTTCCTTGAAGCCAATGATGGAGAATTGTGTATTCAACAGCAATTCATGCCAATAAATCTCTGCTAACTTTGCAGTGATGTATAGCATGGTTATTGGGTTTTTCTTTGTATCAAATCATGCAACAACCATCTATAAGGGAATTCCTTACATTATTATGACCGAGAAGATTGGAAATGGATCACATGTAAGGATAGGGGTAGGTGCTACAATGGCCAGTAATAATGTTGTTTTTGTTCCAGAAGAGTTAATTTAGTGCTTTCAAGGTATTGGTAAATTCATGTTGAATCAATTTGGGAACCCTATTACCACTTCAATATGTAAATAAGGATGGCTATCAACTAAAGACTTAGGTTTGTTGGTGGATTATGATCACTCTTGGGAAAATTTTGTATCAAAAATGCAGAGAGTGTATATCAGACTTGGTGATTTTGTTGATGAAATAGTCTGGGTTCAAAACAAAGTTGGTGGTAGTTACAATCCAAAACAAGGATATATAGCCATTGAAGGGGATGAAATACAAGTATCAGGTATGTGGCTCTCTATATTGTGGAAGAACAAAGCCCCTAAAAATAAAAAACTAAACTTCTAATGTGGCTAGCTTTACATCATACAATTCTTACTTTGAAATTTCTACCAAAAAAAAAAAGTTGGGCCAAACATTTGTCTACTTTGTAGATCTGATGCCAAGACTTGCACTACTCATCTTTTCATAAAATTTCCATTTATTAAACATGTGTGGAAAGATATGGAAGACAACCTTGGGAAGAATGCTATCTGGAATGAAGCTTCTATTGAAGGTCGTCTCAAAATTTGGTTTGTCAGATCAAAACTAAAAAGTCTAAGAGTTACACCTTTCCTTGTTATATGGGAAATTTGGATTGCATAAATTCCATTCTTTTTGAATATTGAAGCATTCCTACTTTCCAAATATCTACCCAAGTTAACAAACTACTTCATCATTGTCACGCTCTACTTGTTAACAAACTTCCTTTTGTAACTCTTTCCTATATGGTATCAAATTATCAATTCCAACATGGCTCTAATATGTACATGGATCAGACCTCAGTCCTTTAGAAGGTTGATGGTCCCCGTCAAATTACCTTTATGACTGGATTTGGATTTCCTTGGTATTTTTGGACTATTTTACAACTCATCTTGCAAATTTGGAATCAGTTCTTCTACAACAGGTATAAGAGGCTCTTCCTCATAATGTCAAAACATTGAAAATCTCTGAGACTAGTAGATCACTTAACCAATGACATCAACAATGGATCTATTGGGATATTGAGCGTGCAACTACAATTCCTAAGAATTCCCTAAATCTTTTGACACCAAAATAGTCTGCATTATAGAGGTGTAAAAAGAGAAGTTGAATATGTCTTTTCCAGAGTTCATAATAGAGGTATGTTGCAGACTTGAAGAAGTTTAAAGCCGACAGTCAAAGGCTTATAGATTGTCTTTTTTTATGGTGTTTCCTATTTGTCTCTTAGCTATGTGACATGTAAGAGAAGCTATTGTCATATCTAGGGGATCCATGTCAAATTTAGTAATGACTGGAATCACCACCTTTGGCCCATTTGTAGGGGTAGAAGAGTTTTCATGTGAAGAAACATCTAAATGAGTTCTAGATTCCACATCAAACTAAACAGGATTTTAAGTCATCGACTTGGTACCAACAACATGAAAATAAGAGTCTTTTTGTGAGGAACATTCTCCACTTTATGTAAACGAATTTATTTCAAAGAAATCAAAACTACTAAAGGATGCCTTGAAACACCTACCAATACATATTACTATAATGAAGATGCCTAGAAACAAGGCACAACTTGGTTTGGATGTGTCCTGATTTATGCTTGCAAAAGCAACAATAGAGTAGGGGATTTAGAAAGAATGAAAGTAAACTAGAAACAAAATTAAAGATTCATTATACAACAGAGAAAACATCCAAGGAAGAAAAATTATTCCATGAGAGAATGACTGTACAAAGCACAATTACATATCATTACACTCTGCCTTGTGCATTGGCTTTTGTTCTAGAAGAGTTAATTTAGTGCTTTCAAGGTATTGGTAAATTCACGTTGAATCAATTTGGGAACCCTATTACCACGTCAATGGTCATGTGAAAGTTGTTTCTACTAGCACTCTCTTTCACCTTGATAGTTTTCCTTTGGTTTTATATAGCATTAGTTGTTACAGTGTATTATAATTGTGTTTGAAAAGAACATTTGGCCTATGAGGCCCATGAATAGAGTCACTTGACATTTAATTTACTTCATCTGTGGGTCGTCAAGGTAACCAAGATTTTCACCCAGCCTTGGATGCACTTTTTCTACCTAAGCTTGCCCTGTACCTGGGTCATCCTTACAATGAGCATTCAAAATTGCTTCTAGGCCACCCCTCGATCGACTGTATTATACTGTAATTATTATCAGTATAAAATTTATTAGTTTATAATTATTAATTGTTAGTTTTGCACTACACATTATTACTATATTGTTTGCCATAATCTGAACTTTATTTGAAAAATATTTTAGTTTTTTTCTCAAAAGGCCCTTTTAACATTCCAAATAGCAACCTGGGAAGAAATTGTGGACAAAAGATTGAAGATAAAAATAAAGAAGAGAGATTTATTAACCAAACTCCTAATGGATAAGGATGGTAGAAATTAAAAAATGTAGGTAATGAGCACAAATGACAGTGAAAAAAAATGTTGTTACTAGTCATAAAAAAAATGCATAGGAAAAATCTACATCTGCTTTTGCACTAAAAAATTGATATAGAAGTTGAGATTGATGAATGGGGCACACTCAAGTTTTCACTCAGCAAAGATAGCACATGAGGATGAGAATATGCAGATTTCTCTAAAGACATGGAAGGAGTTTCTCTAACATGGGGAATCGGCTTGTGTGAAGGGAATTCAAACAATCTTTACGCCTTTGATTACTCTGAAATTGAATATATAAACAAGCATATATAAAATGGGACGAACTTTATTAATAAGATTCAAATGAAACACCTTTTGTCAAAAAAAATCCAGATCATCATTGCAAGGGAAAGTCGTGATCCAAAATTACTAAACAACCTCTACATCTTGAATTTAAATACGGAAATTAGGACCGAGGCACAAATTTTTTTTCTTCTTAATTTTCTGAAGATGCTTTTACATTTTCTAACAAACAGATGAGAAAATTAAAGCTTATTGAAAGAAGATAAATATTATTGTCTCATGAAGAACTAGAATTTAATTTAAAATTCAAATAATTTGAATTCTATCCCTACAGTTAGTCTTTATGATAAGGGAAATTAAAATGACAAACAAGCAATGATACAAAAATTGAATCTCAGAACTATACTCTAGACAGATAATGGAGAATATTCAACAAGACATTCTTGTTCTTGATTCTGTAATAATGAATTCTTGTAGAAGATAATGTTGTCTCTGTGCCTATGGAAGTTGTTGATGGAAGAATTAGTTTTCTAGGAATACTTGATTCAACAGTACTTGATCCATAAATGATAGATTCTGTGATTTCTCCTTCAGCCGTTGAAGGGAATACACAAGATTCTTACATTTCAACCCCAAATTACTTGAATAAATTCAAATTTGAACTTGAGCCTGCATTTTTCACTTTGAAAAACCAATTACAAGAATACTCCTCTCCTTGGTTGTTGACGATTGCAGAGAAAATTTCCAGTTTCTTTGAGGACCAGAATCCTTATCATGATAAACAATTGAACATTCTGTTGACGAAGGAGTATCCACTGTTTCAACAAGATTGTGAGTCCCTGTTTTTTTTAATTGGGTGAACCCCTTAGATTGAGTACAAGAGAGGGTCAAAGTTCAAACACCTTTACAATATCAGCCTTTTCATTTGACAACTTATGGCTAAGAAACTCCGCATATTTTGTTTGATAAGATTTAAAGTCATTGTTTTAACATAAACAATTTAATTTTTGCATTAAAAGGGGCTGCAACCAAGCTGGACATCGAGACAATACAAAGTTGACCATGTTCAGGTCCAAAAAAATATGCTCTGATCTAAGTCCTGACAACAAAATATAGCCTATAGTGTTCTGTAGCATTGCTTACAACACCAAACAAAGGAGTACCACTAGAGTAAACTCTAAAAAAGACTCCTAGAAATAATACAAATTTATAGTACATTGACGATTACAAAGTTAAGAAAGCATGTATGCTCATGGCATCATCCTAGGTATGATTGGAGGGATCAGATTCATGCTTGTCTACTTTCATGTTGTCCTGCAACTAATAAACTATTTTTGTCTTCCTTGAAATCCACAAGGAAAGAGCCCACTGAAATATTCACATTTGGAGCTGAGGAGAAAGAACCGTTACTAAGTGTTATGACCATGGCTTTAAATGTTGCACATTCCTCCTCTAAGTCCTAAGTTTGCCTCTTCTATTGAACCAAGATATCCATTATGACTGCATTTTATGAGACCTTCTGTTGTTCCAATTCATGGGCTTTGGTTGATGGATAAAATTGAGGTTTTGTTCCCAGTGATAAGATCCTCTTGGCATCGTAAAAACCTATGAATTTCTTGTATGTCTATCTGAAAAGAGAGGGTATTATGACTGTCCATATTGCTCAGCAGAAATGGATTTTAATTCCTCTTAAAGAAACTCACTCTATCCCTGTCCACCAAAAGAAAACTAAATTCTCTGCAACCAAGGAGTTGAGAAGGCTTTACCCTCAAATGCGAGACTCATGTACCCAGAATGTTGAACATACACCAAGCATGGAACTCACAAACTTGAAATTTTGTAGGTGCAGAGACAAGATTCCTTGTCCCATCTTCCTTTACCCAAAGACACAGGTGAACATTTTTAGTGACTACAACTGATTTTTTTTGGCCCAGGAAAACCCAGAAGTGTTCACTAGGGTGGTAAGTAATGGAATTCTACCCAGGGGACGCCCTAAGTGAACAGACGTGGAGGCTATCCCTATTAACTATGCAATCTCACAAATATTATGACTACTGCCAATTGCATATTGAGTGCAATAACTGTAGGCTTCATAAACTACTTTATCTGTGTAGACTACTAACCCAGGACTAAGTCTGTAAACCTAGAAACATCCCTCCTTTGTTTCCTTCTTCAACTCACTGATGTGAGAATTAAAGGAGGGTACAATGGTGGCGATGAATGAATGTGGCTTTAGCTAGTCTGCAACTTGAGCCTGGGAGGAATTAATGGCCATAATTTTATACCACAACTTCCTTTTTGTGTTCAATTGACAGAGGAGACCAAACATTTGGTTGAAAATTAGTGGTCTGCCTAGATTTTTTGTGATTGCTCCAGACCCTTTTGCAATTGGCCATTGTGGCTCTCTCCCACTGGGGTGGACGATGTCTGGTTTTAAAAAGAGTGACTTTTATTCAGTGTTTGGTCTTTGGTTCTCAAGTACATGGTATTAAGTGAGTGGTATTTGGCTTGCTTTTACAGGACAAGGAAGCAATTGTGAACAGAAGCTCGGAGGTAGTAGGATTTGTTGGTGCCATCTCATTCAAGCAGTTAGTAAACAGAGACTTCCATAGCACATTTCCATTGCAAAAAAGGCTATTACATGTTGTGCAAACTTGATGATATGAAACAAGTCCTGCAACAAGGCTTGATTATTTGAAGGGGCCAATGGTACTAGTAAAACTATTGCAATGGATTTATCTAGAGCCTGTAGAAAGTCTCTATTATGTCAATGTATCATTCCCAGGATTTTCTAATGCCTTGCACTTCTCCAGTATATTTTGGGCCTGCTACTATGACTCTTTATTCTGGACACTGAGATGCAAAAGGAGGGGACACTGCTCTTTAGTCCCAAAACATTACCACTTGAAACTTGAAAGTTGAAATGGCCTCGAGTTGAGATAATTCTCAGAAACCTATGTTTTCCTTTACTATGAACTAATTCTTGTTTCTCTTCTATGTAGGAATGATTTGGATGAACCTAAGACTTGGGACTTGAGTCTTTGATTTTTCAAAAATTTCATGTTGAATTGGTTCAAGAACCTTCTTTCCTCCATGTTCTAATACTAGTTTTTATTATATAAAGTTTCATGCTTTTCATGGTCATTGGTTAGCATGAGCAAGTGGTTGTTTCACTTTCATGTAAAACTGATTTACACGGGGCTAATATTTGAGAACGATCTCTCAAATATTGGACTGGGAATGATTTCTTCTTTATATTTCAAACTTCTTTAATTATAGACATTATTTAGTAAAAAGGCTTTATTTTCCAACATAAGTTACACACTAGGGAGAATTTCTCTGTACCTACCATGAGCATTGCAAAAAAAAAATGTAATATGATGGACCATCTATTGTGCTAATATAGTAGCCACACTTTTATTAGTTTTACAGACATGACTTGGGTAGCATTTGAAGAATTTCTGGAGCTATGCTCTAATTTTCTTGAGTAAAATGAACTAATATTATTGATCTTAAATCTATTCTGTATGGACAGGTGAATGGAAGTATTTTTCCAGCTTCAGTAATCTCAATGTACTACACACATTTGTGCTACAGTGGAATTTAAAGTGAACCAAGGGACTATGAATGCAATGGTATCCATGGTCATGTGGAAGTTGTTTCTACCAGCACTCTCATGAACACTAAGTTGTCCAGGTCTACATCAGCGAAACAATGAAAATAATTCAATTCAATTAACCCCAAAATTCACAGCAATTCAAGTAGAAAAGATACCAATCATTCCAAATAGTTTGCAACTTTCCAGCCCTCTAGGGCAACTTCACATTCATAAACCAGATATGAAAATTTTTCTCATACAACAAATATAACAACAAACACAACAACAATTTATTGATGTACTATTATTTTCAATCTTAGTGTCAAGTCCTTTAACAATTTTTTTTTAAGTGTGTCAAATTAGCAAGACAGTTAAGAACAGAAATAACCATCCCAAGAAGATAAAATGTTGCAATCAAATTTACAATAAACACAACATATGAACAGTTGGAAATCTCATATACATATGCTCAATGAAAGAGTTACATAACATAACCTCCTCTCAAGGCTAGGACTAAATCCAACCGCCCAATAAACCCTAGCTAGGTTAGTCAATAAACCCTAGCTTACATGCAAGAATCACTCCAACACTATCTCTTGTTAAAATTTTACTTATTCCAGGCATGGGGGATCCGACTAGGAGGGACCTCAACTAGCATGGACATGGACACAGATCATCAGAGTACAGGGAAAGCAGGAACCATGGGTAAAGAGTCAGAAAAAGGAAAAGGGCCAATGCATAGCGCCAGAAAATCCATAGCCAAAACAAAGAAATCCCTTGTTGCAGATGAAGGAGGAAGGATTTAGATCACATTTACAGCACAGGAGGGACCATGCCCTTATCGAAAATTTTGTGGGTATTTGGCCATCAGAGAAAGCTTTGCTTTGGTGGATTAATGTAACATGGAAGCCTCTGGATCACTTCGATCTACACTTAGGAGCTAAGGGCTTCTTTACAGTCATCTTTTTAAACCTGGAAGACAGGAACAAAATATTTGAGGGAGGACCATATTTTTTTAATTCCATAGGGTTGTTTCTAAGACCATGGAAGGAAAAATTCAACCCGGACAGTGAGGACCTATACTTTTTCCCGATCTGGATCAGGCTCTATTCGATCCCTTCTGAATACTGGCATGAGAACATCTTGGAGGCATTGCGGAATGCCATTGGAGAGTTTGTGAAGATTGCAGATCAAACAAAAAGAATGCAGTACACCTCATATGCTCCCATATGCATTTACATGAACATTGTGAAGGAGCTACCGAAAGGTATAAACCTATGTTGGGAGGATGAAGACTGGTATCAATCCATTGATTATGAGCACATCCTATTTCGATGCAGGAGGTGCCATGAACATGGGCATATGTTCAACGATTGCCCTAAAAATAATCCCTCTACCCAATAGAAAAGAAAAGACGAGAAGGACAACGAGGGGTACACGAAGGTCGCAAGCAGGAAGAGATCGGCCAAGCATCATCAAGGACCAAAGGTAAACAAAAAATCTAGCACCTCTAATCCATTCGAGATTCTACAAAAATAAAGCACTCAGAAAAATCTGGATAGGGAAAGCCCATAAACATCCAAAGATGGCCCTAAGGATTGCAAGGAAAGCTCGAAAACCTTCCACGATGCGACAATAGAGAAACAAACCAATATGCAGGTAGAAGAAGAAGACACAGAGGAAATGGATCTAGGAGACCTAAACCTAGACAAACTTGAGAAAGCTATCCAAGATCCAATCAAAGGGATCATACCAGCACAACAGGTTGTTCTGCTCAAGGAAGCAATCATAAATACCAGGAAAAAAGATAAATCTCTAGTAGTTTGCTCGGATAACCCAAGAGCCAAAATCCATGAGAATATCAAGAAGACAGGAAATGAAAAACGTGGAAGAAGAAGTAACCAGCAATGCATCAAAGACATTGGGGAAAAAATTGTGGCGTCAGGGCATTTTTCGACCATCAAGGAAACCTTTTCCATATCTAGCAAACCCTCCCAATGAAGCTTTTACCTTGGAACATCAGAGGGTACAGGGCACTTAGCAAGAAAAGACTATTGAAGAAGAAAATAAGGGAAGATAAACCCTTAGTGATTTTTATTCAAGAAACAAAATGCTCAGAGGAGAGTTTCAAATCCATAGCAAGCAAGATCTGGAAAAACTATGAAGCCTCCGCCATTGATGCGTCAGGCACAGCAGGAGGTATAGGAATCATATGGAACCCTTCAGGATTAAGTCTTACTAATTTCATGGCTACAAATATTTCAATCTCTGTCGAGTTCCATATTTTAGGAACCAACTCCAAAGTCTTCCTTACTAATGTGTATGGGCCCTTCAAACTAGCTTCCAAGCAACTCTTTCTCAGGTCACTACAGAACATGAGTAACCTTGTCGGGTGAAGACACTGGATAATAGGCAAAAAATTCAACCTCATTCACAACTTACAGGAGAATAAATGGGGTATTAGAACCCTGAGCCCAACCAGCAATGATTTTCAGAACGTTGCGCATGGCTTGACTCTCGGCTCCACCCTTTCAGCGCATCCCGCGAGATGAAGATGAGGACATGGAGGAATCAAGCCATGTGGATGCTAACCAGGGGAGTGGGAAAGGCATCATAAATTCCCTGGATGAAACCGAGTCCTCTCGCAGACACTAATCCTTTCCTCATCGCGGGACAGTTAGATGCTCTTTGTGGTTTATTTTGGGTTAAATCTTTGCTTGGTTCCTTATGCTTAGTAGGTCTATGTTTTGTTATGGATAATATTCACTTGTCTGTTTTCAGGATCGAGCGCCCACGCTGAAGGGCTGGGCTACTCTCATGCTCCTCTGTCTTTCTTTATGGGCTATCATTTTTCTTTTTCTTTTTTGGATACCAGACCAATGCCTGACTCCATGTTTTAAGGAGTAGGATATGTAAATATCTTTAGTTTTGATCTAGTAATAGAAGGGTCCCATCTTACTTACAAAAAAGAATCACCCCGAAAAACTCTCTACAAACAAGCTGTTGAATCTGTTTCCTTGTATGGCCTTGTGCGGCCATTGTATGGTACATATGATTGTACGGAACTGTGCACGTGGCCAATCTATATGACTATATGGATGATGATTTGTACAGATCCAAATGACTGCATTGAATCCCTGTACAATTGATCTGTACAATGGTATGGACTGTGCAGTATGGATTTGTACCATTGTACAGAATCCTATACGACTAACCCTACAGACAAGTGATGGCTCTGCTTGACTGGTACGCCCCCCCTACAAATGTCTTTCAAATTTATTTTTTTCTCTTAGAGAAAAAATGGAAGTACAATGTCTTTCTCTCTCCAACTCAATGCTTGAGTTTCACTCTTGTGATGGTGTATCTTCCTCTCTCTCCTTAGCTGCCTTTGATACTATTGAGATGAACCAAAACCCTAACTCCAATTGCTGAGATTAAATCTCACTCATTTGAGATAAATGATTGAGATTCATTTAATTAATTTAAATCTTTAATGCCAAAAACTTGGGCATTTCTCTAAATTAGCCTCAATCATCTAAAAAGGCATTCACTTTAATAGACTTTAAATTAGTGAATTTCCTAGGTTCCAAAGAGGTATTAATGATGATTTCCATAAGTAAGACACAGAATCATGGAAATACCTGTCTGAGCTACAAACATCAACATCTCCAAGGAAAGACACCCTCCTCCTTTTCTTCCCCAAATACATCAAACCCTAATCTCTAGCCTCAAAAGGATGAAACCCTAATCCTAGAATCCAAGATGCTCCAAGAGACCAAGAAGCCCCGATTCCCAAGAGAGAGAGATCAAATGTACAAAGAAGAATTCAAGAAAGAATCGTCCATCTTCTCCTCTTATGCTCCACTAGGGTTTCCTCGTGAACCTTAGCACATCACTAAGAGAGCACCCCAAAGAAGAGATAAAAATGAATTTGTGATGTGTTGTGATGTTTGGAAATACTCTCTCCTTTCTCTGTTGAACTGTTCTGCAATCTAAGTTTGGACGTTGCATCCTGGAGATTTACGACTACTGCCCTGAAACTTATGCCTTTGAAAACTTTCTAATTGAAGGACAACTATGGAAGAAATGGCAGCCAAAATTATATTGTAAAGACTCCTACTTATAGCACCAACCAGTGTTATCGAAACCGGACCGGAACCGGCAAAACCGGCCGGTCTGACCTGTTTACAGGGTTGGCCGGTCCAGTCAGCAAAAAAATTTCAAAAAACCGGATTTTTTTCCAGACCGGGCATGGATCCCGCTAAAACCGGCCGGTCTAGACTGGGGACTCACGAAACTCAATTTTTTTTTTAAAACCCAGAAAATAAAACTTTGCTGATGTACTTTGGAGCCTCTTTGTTAATGTACTTTGGTTCAGAACCTCAGAGATGTATTGCACTAGGTGCCATTTTGGATATTTGCACCCATATTTGCTATATATATGAGAAACTTTGCATATTTCTGTATTAATGGTTTGGATTCATATGTATGCACATGAATATATATGTTTTTTACAAAATATGAATATTTTATGTATTTTTTAGTCAGCCGGTTTTTTACCCAGTTTTTTGCCAGTTCTGGTCCAGCTCACATTTTGGGCTTCGCCAGTTCGATGACCGGTCCAGTTCCGATAACATTGGCACCAACAACACCTACAGGCTCGATATGTTTTGGACTCTAAAGAGTTGGTAATAATCCTCCATAGAGGAATCCCTTCAAGTGCTGCAATCTGATTATCACATCCATGATTGGGGATAGTAGTAATCTCATGAGGCAATTAATGTTCACAGTATGGGAGAGCTCGAAAACATTATTCATTATTCACAAATCACGATTCTTGACAGTATTCACGATTGGGGACTGACAGCATTCACGATTCATGACTGACAGCATTCACGATAAATTTTGACCAAGCTTTGAGTATTGTTCACTCAATTGTATGGATAGTGCTGAGAGAAATTACATCAGGAAAAGTTGCAATCTTCATTAACTCTAGAAACTATTTAGGCAGTATTCAATTTTTTTTAGACATTACTTCAAATACATGACATGCATTCTCAATAAATATTACCTGATTAGGCTCGATCCATATTTGAATAAATTGGTCCTCTTCAACACTTCATCTCTCTATCACCGTGGGTGCTCAACGCTTTTTCATTGTGAGTTCTATGTGTTGTGTCAGCATGTCGGTGCTAGGGCATGAGATGTTCTCAGTCACCGTTCGTCCCAACGATTCAGTTACATGGAGTATTCTTAGCTATGCCATAGAACTATTAATTAGGGAGGTATGAGGAGCTGTCGGGCATGCAAAAATCAAGGCATAGTATTATCATCTATACCGTAGAACTCATAAACACAGGAAGAGCAGTCGGGGAGGGATGGCAGTTGGGCTTGCATACTGGGCAGAGGTTTTGTTCTTTGTTGTGCATTTTGATTTTGAGGTTTTTTTATGATTTTGTGTTTTTTTTTTTTTTTTTTTTTGTTTTTTTTTTTTTTTTTCTATGTTATTTTTAGTATTTGTGTATTTATTGTGCTTTTTACATGTATGTTTTAGAAGGTCAAATATTTTTTATTTTTCATTACTAGAATTTAGGTATATAAATTGTAATTTTGGAGTGATGATGATGATGGTAATGATATTTTATATATGTTAATTTATTTAATACAATTGATGATGGAAATAATGTTTTATGTATGTGACTTTATTTAATATGGTGATGATGACAAGGATGATGATGAAGATGATGACTATGCGGCGTCCTGATTCTACAAGCAATGTGGAATGTTGCTCCACTTCTTCGTTTCTGCCTTTTGATGAAGAAGTTCATGTGGTGGATCCTCTTATTAAATAGTTATAAATTATTGCAACTAACCATGGGCATGTTTAGCCTCAATATAGGGCTCATGATATAGGTCTCAATTTAAAAGGATATCCACCCTTGAGGAAAACTAAATATATCAAGATGCCCTATTTGACATGGTTAACAAACCCACACTTTTGGGATCGACATTGAAGAGTTGAATTTATTGCAATGGATCTCCCCATAAATCAACCAAGATATGAGTCCATATTTCTCAAGGAACAATTACATTTGTATTGATCTTTCTGAGTCTACAAACCTGCAGAAATATCAACAATAAGGGTTGAGTAACAAAGAACAAATTTTAAAAATTGTTGTTTTCCTACCATGAATCAACAATGTCCTCCATTCCAATGGGACCCCCCAATTGGTACCAGGCACCACATATTTCCTACTTAAACTAGTTCTTAGCCAATCTATATATTATTTCACAAGACAACCGTGCTTTAGTACCTCCCATGTTATACCATCCAAGTTAAGTTCCAAAACCCAAACCACATTGGGCTCAACACCCAATCCAGCTCCTAATCATGTGTCGTGTGAACTGACAACCAAGTATAATGTGCACAATGCATCTCAACCTCATGTCTTCTCTCTAATGTGGGTCCTTAGTTGTTTGATGGTATATGGTATACACTTATTTGACATAAACCTTTAAACCACCTGCTCGAGGCCAAGGGAATCAATTTAGAGCCACCATGTTGCTCAATGACCCCATTGAGTTAAGTTCTAGAAAAAGTTGTTGTATGTTGTACAATGATACACCTTGACTACTTGAAGTATAATACAAGGTTGGCCTCGATGTCCAACTTGATGCTCTATGCAATGAATATGGGAATAGAGCAGGGTGACACAAAGAATGTAGATAAAACACATTAAAAAGACATGTTTTTCATGAAAAGAATTGCCTTAATGGAATCTTGTACAGGTCTCATAAATGCAGATGGCCATGTCTTTGTCTGTGATCATTTCTAGAACATACCACATCATATGGTTTTTGTTATTGAAAAATATGGTTAAATGTCTAGTTTTGATATAAAACCAAGCACAGTAGTACATTTGTGTGAATATTTCTTAGCAGTTTTGTATGAGATCATGTTTGGTAATCATTTCCCAATATTTTAAGGGGAGACAATGAAGGTTGTAGATCCCTTGGAAGGTGGTCCATTGAGAAATCTTGTGAGTTGAGGGACTTGAAGGCCCACATGGGTATTGAAAATTGATCGTACTCTTCTTGAGGGGAATAATTGGATCAAAGTCTAAAGGGCCATCTACATGTCTTAATAATAACTCCCAAGTGCATACAATAGCATAACCTAGCCTACATATCCAGTCTCTGACACGAATGCAAATGGGTAAAGCATGGTCCACGTGTCATATTAAAAATAATATGAAAGTATAAAAGGAATTGAGTGTGATGGATTAATTTTCTCTTTGAAATAAGTAATTTATAAAAGGAAACATGGGGCCAGTGTTGACTAAATAGATCACCTATATAGAAATCATGTATGGTTATGGAAGGTTTGAGCCCATGGACCCCAATGAAGTAACCCAAAGTGCATTTGGGAAATTTTTCCTTTGTTTTTCAATTTATAGCGGTGTCCCCTAGCCATTGGAAGGTCATACAAAGGAACCAAGTTTCAAACGAACCACTCACCCAGAACCAAACTAGCTCTTCATTCACTCATAAAGGAAGCATGCCCATTCATAACAAAAAAATTACAACTAAATGTAAGATTAAATTCACATAAAGATCAATCTGAGCCTTGGATTGGATTTTATGATGAGCTTTAACTTGCATAAAAGATTCATTCAAGGAAACGTGGAGAATCAGTCTCAAGACCTAGATCTAAAAATGAGCAACATAATTGAGCTATGAAACCATTTAGAGTGAGTTTGATTTGTGTTGAGCATTTAGAGTTTTCCCACCATATTATTCAACCATTCTCACCATTAATCTAGGGCTCTAAGTTCCAAACTTTATTTAATCAGTGAGGATTGATCCTCACAACTAAGAACAAAACTTTATCTTAAATTAAAATATAGACTGGTTGGGGGATTCATCCCCGATAGTCATAGTGGATAATGGTGAGAGATGATAAGAAACTAGATAATATGGAAGGTTGTAGGCTACAGAGTGTGCATTATTATGAGAAAGGATCACTAATCTTTATCAACATAAATCCTATCCAATATTTTCTTAAACTCTATAAATTCTTCACTAATTGACTAATTGAATCAGGCTTCATAATAAAGACAATTACCTCTAATTGGGATAGAATATTGGTAATATTTCTAATTCATAAATATAGTACTAGGTATCTGACTAAAAAATCCATGACAATGGATCTTTGAATAATTTTATTATGGTTTAATATATAATCTAGTAAATGCACTTCTATCTAACGAGTCGATCTAATGACTTTCCCTCTCAAATAGCCCAGTGTTAGAAAACAATGGGATCTTATGATGTAATCATAGGAATGGATTGGTTGGAGGTGCATTCGTTTGTGCTAGATTACATAAGAAAGTTACTTCATTTCTTAGATGATGAAGGGAAGGAAAAGGTCTTGAGAGGGACAAACATGGTTGTATCCTTGCAATTTGTATAATTATTGTAGTTGAAAATAAGTCCCAAGAAGGGCTACTAGATGCATATTGTGGTGGCATAGTTTTGACTCAGTATCCCATCTTGTAAGAAATTCCAGATGTTTTTCTTGAAGAGTTGCATGGGATTCCTCCCAATTGTGATTTGGTGTTATTTGTTGAACTAAAGACCATATAAGTTCCCTTATTCAATTCCCATGCTTAAATTTCATTAGTTGTAGATGCATATGAAGAATTTTTTTGATTTAGAGTTGATCCAACCTAGCATGTCACCTTGGGGAACACCAATTATCTTTGTGAGGAAGAAGGATGGATCCCAGATGTTGTGTATAGATTACATAGAGTTGAATATTAAGGCCACCATATATAACCAATATCCCTTTCCTTATATCTATGGATTTTTTATTATATTAAAGGGGCCATAATGTTTTTTAATATTGATCTATGATTGGGGTATGATCATCTATAAATAAAGGATGAAACTATCATGAAAACCGCTTTTACATTTTGATTTGAGAATTGTGGGTTTGTGGTGGTTCCTTTTGGGTTGATTAATGTGCCTATAGTATTAGTGAATGATTGTGTCTTTTTCTCCTATGTTATGTTCCCCCTTAACATATATTTATCATACCTTCTTCAATTATCCAACCCCTACGGTGTCCTCTTTTGATTTCTCCAATATTCCTTACCATGAATGTCCCCATAAAAGGTTTCCTATATTGCTATGTACCCTTGTTTTTCTCTTCCTTCTTAGCCTCAATCTTTTTCTAATCCTTCCTTCTTCCATAATATAATATTAGAAAACACCTTCCCTTCCTTCCCTTCTTCCTTTAGGGTAACCCAACAATGCAAATCATTTCCAAATTAGGCTTGGCCTGCTATTTCCTTTCTACATTTCGCCTTCCTCGTTTACTTTTGGTATTCTTCCCTTCCTATTCTCATAGAACTCCACACACATGGGGAAATATAACTAAGTTATATGGTCATTAGAAAAACCTGTAAATCATGAAGAGAACAAGATAAGGGTATCCCCACAAATCCAAGGTCCATTATAAACAATGTCGATACAATGCAATTAGGCTTTAGACGCTATGGTTGTGCCACACATATGGCTTCAATACATCTTTAATTCAAGTCCTTTTCATGTCCTTTGGAAACAGCCCACCAACAATGTGCTCATGTAATGTATATGTTATGTATGATACCCATACATCTTCATACTCAACAATAACATCAATAGGTGTCTCATCAAGAGGAATTTTATCCCCTCATACTTGACCTATGGAACAAAATTCCAAGGAGCCTCACAAAACCATTGTTCTTATGATTACCATGAACAACCATATTATGTATACAATTTGGCTTAAGGTTGACGGTAGCCATAAAGGTGCCCTAAGGCCATATTCCCAATAGACAAGATGAAATGCATGTTCATGCATGCCATATAAATTAATGACATTGACAATAATGATGAAATAGATGAAATCAACACACATACACACACTCATTATACCCTATCTCCTCCTCATGTGTAATTTATCCTTCTATATTATTTTTCATCTACGTTGAACATTTTCCATTTTTCATAAAAAACCTCTCTCTATCTCTATATTTATAATAATCCAATCACTCCCCACTCGGAGCTAGTTTCCTTATGGGGAATTATTTGATTTGTTAGGAGAATGAGACTCGCTTCTATTATGATGGTTGGCGATTCAAAAGATTTTACAGATTGGGCTAGAGGGTTAACTGCACTTCACTCTTTGTTATTGGAAAATTGGATGGGAAATGTTAGAAAGTTGATATATGAGTTCTCACACATTACTTTTTAGCATATCTATAGAGAATTAAATGATGAAGCAGATAGACTTTCAAAGAAAGGCATCGATGAATTGGATGGAAATATTATTTTAAAGAGCTCAGAGATGAAATCCTTGTACAATTAGACAGATTAAGGTTTTTTTGATTTAGGAGTTGTTCATCTAGTAAAATTTGTTTACTAATAGCTTGTTTTTTTGGGTGGCATATTTCTTGTTTTGTTATCGTTGTTATGATATATTGTTTACTACCAAACCTATAAAAATGTCAAAATAGTGTTGGCAGAAGAAAATATAAATATCATGTTTTATCAAGGTGGTAATTTATTTTGGATTATAAGAAGAACTCTAATCTTCCCAAAAATAAAAATGTAATTCGTTGATACAACTCTGTTTTATAATATAAAGTTGTTATTTAGTGCTTAAAAAAAACCCATAATCCTGGTGGTCAAAAGAGACCCGCTGGTCTATCATCTCCCTTCTTTGTTGTCTTCTGGAGTTTATTCACTCAACCTTTGAACTTTTACCAGGTAGGCAGTCACCCGACAAAACTGAAAGCCCTTGTGGTGGTGAAGAATGCTAACCTGAGTAAAGAATGATGTGAGATGGCGTGTAAACAAAGGCAATTGAGAGAAGCCATGTGCATTTTGCATTTGATGGACGAACAAGTAGATTTCTCTGCTTATCATTCTCTCTTGCAGGTATTCCTCATTAACAGAGCTCTACCGAGCTCTACCGAAGGCCAAGCTGGTCCATTCTCACATCATCCAAAGTGCTTTCAAATTTAATTGCACTGTCAAGGCTCTGCCCAATAAACTCCTAAGCGTGTATGCCAAGTGCGGGAATTTAATCGATGGTCGCAGGTTTCTGGAGCAAATGCCTGAGTGAAATGTGGTCTCGTGGAGTATCATGATTGCAGCTTACTCTAGGGCTAGCCATGGCAAATAATTATTGACATTTTTTAATCAAATGCAAGGAATAGGTATTCTCCCCAATCAATTCACTCTATCCAGCCTTCTCCCAACATGTACTCACTTGGAAGCAGTGGTGGAGGTTCATGAAGAAATAATCAAAAGTGGGTTTCACTCTGAAGTTTTTGTGGGGAATGCCATTCTTTACATGTATACAAAATATGGGAAGATCAACACTGTATGTTATGTGTTTGACAAATTGCTTAGACGAGATGTTGTCACATGGAATGCTATGATTGTAGGATATGCACAGAAGGGGTATGATAATGAGGATCTCGACCTATTTGACCAGGTTACGCATTATAAAATAGGAAAGAAGGCACGGATTCAATGAAAATGTTCGCTTTTCTCTGCCTCATGAAGGGAAGGACAAAATAAGGCAGAAGAGCCAGCGGGTTGGTTCTAATCCGTTTTCTTCGCTCTTCTCATGACTTGAAGGGAAGATGCTTGCTTGCCAGAACTGTTCTTTTTTGTTGAACTTAGTTGGTCAGGGAGCACGAGAGAGCCATCAATGTGAATATTATTCATATTGAAAAATATTGAAAAGTAAAGATATGCACAGAAGGGGTATGTTAATGAGGCTCTCGACCTGTTTGAAAAAATGCCTGAACAAAATGTGGTCTTCTGGACATCAATGATTGTGGAATATGCACAGAATTGCTTGGTTGAGGAGGCTGCCAAACTCTTTGATGAAATGCCTGAAAGGAATCCGGTATCTTGTACATCTGTGATTTTGGGTTATGCTCAGAATGGATGTGTTGATGAAGCTTACAAACCCAAGCTTTCTGGAGTAACCCTCCACACAGGAAAGACGCTGGCCCTGTTCAACCGGAGTTACACATGGATGTGTTTAGAAACCTCTCCTCTGCATGTGCCAATATTAGGGCAGCCGCTACATTAACTTTAGTTCAAGAGCTGAAGGAAGTCCAGATGGTTTATGAGCAAAGCAGCATTGAGGGAAACGATGATGGAGATTTAAAGCTAGAAGCTGCTAAAGATGCTTGTCTAAAAAATTGTGCTCCGACTATGAAATATGCCATTCGTTGGCTTATTTGTGGGATTTCATCATCTAGAGCCATAAGTTTTCTATCATCTACGCTGAATTTGGTGCCAACAATATGATTTCTATTATCCAAGTTAATTTTGATTCCAAAGGCTAGTATGTGCATTGGCTGAAATATATTTCAATTTGATAAAAAGCTGTCAGCACAGATTTGCATGTATATTACCATCGCTGGTCTTCATTAAAAATGCTTATTAATGCTCCAGTCTTAATCCACTATTTAATGTCTAATGACTTCCAATTGCTAGGCTGGTTTCAGTTTTCAGGCTTTGTTATTTCAAATTTGGTATTCTGTAGTGTTTGGCTTTGGCTGAATTTGGATGCTTGATTGTTTCCTTATTCAAATTTATTACACACAGAGTTGGGAACATGGATGTTTCAATTTGTTTAAACATTACAGCTGTGTTTCATTCTGGACGTGCATCTGCATTTAAAGAATAGAAAGCTGAAATCATAGAATTTGTTCTTGCATATTATTAACATGAATTATGTTTTTTGTTTTGAAGTAAAAATATTTTGCAGAGTTTGAAATTGTAGATCATTTTGTGATGGAAGTGAGCTTTGCTTACAATTTTCCAGTTCTTGACATTAACATATGTCCTAAAATTTTGTGAAATTTCTTGATTGAATCTCTTTCCCAGGACATTGCCAGTTTTAGATGTTAACTTCAACTTTGGAGTCGCAGATGTTTACACAAAATCTTGTAAACATTAGATCGATTGTGAAGTGTCACAACGAAGCATATCCCCTTATTTAAAATCCAATAATTAAAAATCTTTGCCTCCACAAAAATAGAATAATAGGCAGTTTTAGGGTGTTTCATAGTGTGCATTATGGTCAAAGTACTGGAAAAGGTTGCTGGTTGAGAGTCCATTACTCCTGCTTCATATGCTGATGACATGTGATCACTCTATGGTTTATTCTATGATGTTCCTGATGTATTTGTCTTTATTATGGAAGTACTGCATGCTTTTTATTTTTGTGATTTGGTTCTTGGTAGCTACGGGTCATGGGAAATAATGACATGTTGTAAGCAGGTTCATTGTCATTATGTGTTATCGCATGTATTGCATATTATATATGGCCAGGGTTTCACTTGATTACTAGTTGTCTACAGGAAGAATAAGGAATGAGGTAATGCAACGGTATGTTGTAAGCAGGTTCATTGTCATTATGTGTTATCGCATGTATTGCATATTATATATGGCCAAGGTTTCACTTGATTACAAGTTGTCTACAAGCAGAATAAGGAATGAGGTAATGCAACAGTATGTGTGGTTTACGAAGGCTCCATGGTTGATGTGGCTCAATTTTTTTTTGGCTTTCGTTAGGTTGGGCTAACCACAACAAAACAAGCATATTTAGTGCAAACACTATTAGTTTATAAACAAAGTAGCAGTGTATGGAAGTCAAATCAAAAGGAGCCATTTAACAGTCCAGAAGACCACATAGAAGCCTCTTTGTCCTTAACATGGGGGCTTCACTTGTTAACCAATATTCTATCACGTTAGTTCATATTGTGGGTTTTAAAATTATCAAAAATCGAACCAATATATTGCAGGTATTGGGGGGATGAGGGGTTTAAGGTGGGGGTGGGTAGGGTGGTTTATAAGGATTGAGGTATAAAAAGGGGCGGGGAGGAGGTTTTAAGTATTGGGAGGGGGTTTCAACAAAAAGTGTTTGGGTCAATATCTCTCGAAATTAAGGGTATTATTTAATATCCCACGATTGCATGTGCTATGTGAGATGTTCACTAAGTGAAGTCCCCATGGTCCTTAAAAGACCAAAAGGAGCTATTTAATAGTCCAAGGAGACAATCATGCCCACATTTGGACCAATAGAGAACAATGGTAATAAATGGTTATAAAGACCACAACCAGAAGTTAACATTGCTTACCACAACCAGAAGTTAACATTGCTTACCCTTCCACTACAACCACTCCAGTGAGTACTTAAATTTAAGCCATGTCAAACTTCACCTATGCAGCTTGTGAATCCTCAACTTGTGTGTCCATTACTTCTCGATGCATAACAAGGACAACTAGATTTTAGTGCAGAGAAAGATATCTGCTCAAACAGTTTATGACAAGAAAATTGCAAATTTACTCCGCAATACAATGCCAGTATTTTTGGCGTATCTAAAGGGAGATGTTAATTTGGGCCATTTAATAAAGGAAATTGAGCAAGGAATATGGACAAGGATGCTACAATGATCTGTCACAAGATAGGTGATATAATTTGCTTATATTCCGCTAAAAGGACTATTTTAATGGAACAAGCTACCTATGTTCACAAAAAAGAGAAATATGGCTTAACCGTTGCTTAAAAAACAGGAAGGAATGCTGTGACTGAAAGCATGCAGCATAAAATAATGAGTTGTTTGCAGCAACAGATAAATGCTACAAATTTATCAAATGGAGAATTCAGTTTAAATACATAATCATTAAAACTGACCTAATTGGGGCCACCACTAATTAAGGTGCTTTTTTGTCGAGTTTTGTTCTAGGCCCCTAAGTGGAGAAAGCCTTTTGGCATCTTGCTTTGAGACAACATAACTTTCATAAGTGTTCAAGAACTCATAACTCCATTCAAACTTGCTGATTTTCAAGAGGAAAGGAAAACAGTAGGAAGCAAATGTAGATCAACTAAATGTAACTACTCTTAACTTCTCTTCAAGTAGTTATTCAACATAAAACTTCCCAATGTGACAATTCTCAATCTCTAAGAATTTTAAGAATTCAAAACTTTTATGGAGTAACTATCAACTCTTGTCACTATGTATACTTCTATAGTTAATTGACATACAGTGAAAACAATAGGAGACGATAGCTCCTACATCAGTTGCAGATGGTGCTTAAAATGGTTACATACAAGTTTAAAATGAAAGTATTGATTGGCCAACAAAAAAAGAGAACCACTTAGCAATCAACTTCCATGAAAGAGAGAAGAATAACAAATGAAGATTTGAAGGGGATACATGTAATCGTGTAGACAGACTAGGTTGGTTGAATTGTCTTCCCAAAATTGAGTTACAAGACATATGTAAAGTGACCTATCAATATATACATAAAACTACTGATAAAAACATACAAGTATAATCTACCATCCTTGAAAAGTGTACCTTTCATGGAATCAGGTTGTTGAAATCCCAAGGACTTCTTTGGTGTAGCTTCATTAATATGCATAGGTTTTGATGAGCAATAAACGCCATTCATTTTAGTCATAGCTCGATTTTTCTTGTTCTCATCACCAAATATGACAAACCCATAACCTTTGGTGCAAGTTGTATTTGCATCTATCAAAACTTTAGCACCTTTAACAGATGAATATCGGCTTTGGAAAGTCTCTTGCAAGATAATATCAGTGACCTCACGACCCAAGTCCCCAACAAATATAGAATACTCGGTGCTTGGTTCTATCCATTTGGAACCAGCTCCAAAAGTAGCCCAATTCAACCTAAAAGGTTGTTGAGAACTGGGCATGGGCGTACCATGGAAATTCTGCAAAATTCTCTCTATAGTTGCACACGAATCAAGTTCCACAAAACCATAACCCTCTGGTTGTCCAGTTTGCTTATTTCGAATAATGTTGACAAAAACAACATCCCGCTCTAGATGGACTCAATTAGTTTAAATATTGCAAAAACCACTTCTTCTATAAACAAAAAATCAATGGAATTTGACCAAGTTGCACTTTCACAGACCCACAACTTGAGAAACTTGTTAATAATACTTATCACATCATATCCAAGAAATAGAGAGTATACAGAAAAGATGAAGCACTGAATGTTGCCACATCCATAGTTATAACAAAAAATCTCGTGAATAATCAAATACAAGAGACATGCATTCACCTTTATGTCATTAACTAGTAGATACTATCTTAAAATTATATAATATCAAATCTATGGGATTAAAAATTAAAAATGAGACAGGAATTCATGATCGCTATAACCATCACATCTTGAAAGTTGGCATGCTACATTCATTGAACTAGTTATTGAGTAATTTGCTTTGTTGTATTGGTGAGTGGCTGTGGATAACTTCATATACAACCAATTAATCCATATATTTTTGGTGCCTGATTACTTAAGCTCATTGTGTTTGGAGCTTATAGCTTAGCTGGCCACCCTTTTTAGGAGAGCACACCAATCTGCAATATAAGCAAGTTTTTAGTTGAAATGCTCTTGTATGGAACTCATGGCCTTGTAGGTTTCCGTCCTGGTGCTTCACCGAGATGTTCTAAATATGGACTTATAATTGTTTAGCTACAAGGGTTCTACTATTTAGGGTTTGTTAGGCCCATTCAAATTTTGCTTTAGGGCAACATTTTTTTTCTGAAGACTTCAACTAAGTATTGTGGGGATTGTTTCTTGTGGCTTTGGTTGTATGTTCGTCCCCATAGACTATGTCAGTATATTTCTATGGTAATTGACCATTGATGTGTAGGTCCATTTCCTCATTTGCATGAACCCCTGAAATTTTGAAAAGAAAAACAAAATTACTTGTCTTTACGATACTCGTCTATTTTATTGTTCTTAGGAATCTGCAATAGAATGGTATTTATGTTTCTTATTTTCAATTGAGGGCACCATGTTGTTAGCCAATGATCCCCCTGATCTATGTTGTGCTAACAACCTATCTTAAATATGCTCTCTTCTAAATTTTTGATTCCAAATAAGGATTATGCATATTCCATAATTGCAATGGACTAGGAAACAATGCAATGTTAGTGTAGAATCTTGCTGAAGACAGGTCCAATTAACTTGGATAAGCACAACAGGTTTAAGATTGCTTCTGTGTAATTGTACAATTTTTTCACAGGAGAATTCTAAAAAAACTAAATGCCTAGACACAAAAACAAATTCTTCAAGTGGAACTGAGCAACAAATAATTAAATATGTGTCAGTTTACATATCTAAGCCTATCCTTCTCCCCATCCTCGTTTATATGTCAAAATATGTGTCAGTTTCAAATCCTTTTCATACATGCCTATCGTGGAATGATGGCAAGAATTTCTCCACATAAATGGTTGAAGCTACGCCAATATCACAAGTTTTTAGGCTTTTTGTTGCAAATTTAAATGAAGTTAGTTTTCGACATAGTTCTAAGTTGCAAAGGCCATTATTAATGGCAATTTATCATGTTCTATCATTTAAGGAAACATTCACACCTATGTTGTTACAAAGACAAGAATACAGACATACAATGCTCAAACATTGCGTATTGAATGGTGATAATCATCAGTTGCAACCAATAGTTAAGAACATGGATTTCTAGAAGTACAACGACATGAACTAGAGTTGGTTCACAAGGTTTTTTTGGCTTAGCAATACCCTATGTAGAACTCAATACACAAAATAGAGCAAAACCCAGTTTAATAAAACTCTATAACTAGAGATACAAGCATTAGGTGATCTGTCATATGTGCAAAAAGAGCAGATGTTTCAACTTACAAATCAAGTTTTTGCTAAGGATATCAGCTTGTAGATGTCCTTGATCACCATAGTATGGATGAATATACTATTTTCCCTGGGTTTTGCATCAAAAACTTGGTGAAGCAGAATATGTGGTGAATGTTTATATGTAAATGTGATTACTAGGCTACCCTGCTAGCAAAATATCAATCTTGACTACTTACAATGGTCAAAGGCACTTGATTCCCAATATGATCAAACAAATACATGCCTAATCCTCTCATTAGATCTTTGAGCAAGGTGATGACTATTGACAGGTTTCAAGGTCAACAAAATGACTAATGTATCACTCTCTCTAGTCTGAACCAGATTTCTAGGCCACCTTCGAGATGTTAGTAACTTAGTAGACTTGTTTCCATGTCCCAAGCTGGTTTGGGCTTGTATGTATTATGGCATTGCTCTTTGTTTAAACAATGAGATAAACTACAACCCACTTTTCAAACTGATACTCCAACACCATGATAAGCTCACTCTTGAATTTGGATAAAACAACTTGACCCACACGACATCTTTGTTGAGGGCACTGGCAAGATTCATCTTGTGAGTGGACTAGAGATGGAGCACATTACCTTGAGCAATTTTTTATCAACTTTATCAAGGACAAACAATAGAGCGACAAGTAATCATTCATTATCCTAATCAACAAATACAGGGATACAATTCAGGGCTGTCAGGAGAGGAATTTACAAACATGTCAAAACCATGCCTTGGTGAAATATATGCACAGTTAGAGCTCAAAGATGAAAAGGCATTAACGCATTATGAAGAAAATCTCAATCATGGTGAGTTTGTAGAAAAGGGTGCCCTAAAAAGGATTAAAAGGCACGAGTTGAGGGTGTAGCTAGGTGTCACTTACAGGTCATTACACAAAGTAGAAGTGACACCCAGAAGGAATTGAGTGTGATGGCTTAATTTTCTCTCTGAAATAAGTAATCTATAAAAGGAAACATGGGGCCAGTGTTGACTAAAGAGATCACCTATATAGAAATCATGAATGGTTATGGAAGGTTTGAGCCCATGGACCCCAATGAAGTAACCCAAAGTGCATTTGGGACATTTTTCCTTTGTTTTTTCGATTTATAGTGGTGTCCCCTAGCCATTGGAAGGCCATACAAAGGAACCAACTTTCAAACGAACAACTCACTCGGAACCAAACTAGCTCTTCATTCACTCAGAAAGGAAGCATGCCCATTCATAACAAAAAAATACAACTAAATGTAATATTAAATTCACATAAAGATAAATCTGAGCCTTGGATTGGATTTTATGGCGAGCTTTAATTTGCATAAAAGAGTCATTCAAGGACACATGGAGAATTGGTCTGAAGACCTAGATCTAAAACTGAGCAACATAATTGAGCTATGAAATTTCCAACATATGTGTATAGGCCTCATAGAATCAATTTTTTCATTGATGAATGATGCTCCATCACAATATCAACGATTAGAGCACCTAGAGGATAATCCCTTGATGCCTCTCTCGATGCATATCTGAAACATTGTTGTTGATCCTATCGTCAAGCTCCCAATTTTTTACTTTTGGATGCACATTAATCTTTAGGCTTCATATTTCCTTTGACACCCTTTATATCTCTATCCCACATTGATTGTGGGAATGTCTAAACTTTTGTTTACATACATATATCAACACATTGTGCACATTATATACCATAGTGGCCATGAGATGAACTCTTTCAACACTAGATTTGGTTATGAGTTGTGGTTGGATATGGTGGACTTGCAAAGACAATAAATGTAAAGATTGGGCTCATCCAATCCCTAATCTTTTACAATTTATTTTTACAAGAAACCATATATATAACAAATGGAGGCACTAAGGACTAGAGTGGAATAGTATAGTCCCCATAGAAAAGTCCCATATCTAGAGGTATTGTGGTATTAGGAGCTTGATTAGGTGTCCTTTCACATTGTAACCTTAAAGGGCATGTGAATGATGCAAGTCCAAAGGCCTATCCACAATACTTTTTTTTTTAATTGGATCTCTGACCCATTATTGTTATTTTCTTAGTAGAGTGAGTTTGATTTGTGTTAAGCATTTAGAGATTTCCCACCATATTATTCAACCACCCTCACCATGAATCTAGGGCTCTAAGTTCCAATCTTTCTTTAATCACCGAGGATTGATCCTCACAACTAAGATACAAAACTTTATCTTAAACTAAAATACAGAGCGGTTGGGGGATTCATCCCCGATAGTCATAGTGGATAGTGGTGGGAGATGATATGAAACTTGATAATATGGAAGGTTGTAGATTGTAGAGTGTACATTATTATGAGAAAGGATCACTACTCTTTATCAACATAAATCATATCCAATATTTTCTTAAACTCTATAAATTCTTCACTAATTGACAAACAATTTTCAACACATATTGACCCTGGAAAATCTACTTCAAGAAAAATATAACGATGGATTGGCTTCGAATACATTTTAATGATTCTTTTAAAAGAGGAGAATTATATATTACAACAACTCCAGTGAGTATAGAATATTGTGTAAGTGAATCTAGTTTCTATAACATTTTTTCCTCTGTCTTGGCTTGCAATCTTCATTTAAAATGAGAATTGGCTAGACTCCAAACCTGCTTAATTATACCAGTTTTAGTTCCAAGCATTATCATTACCATGAAAATGACAAGGATAAGGATGACGACGATGACGATGACCATGATGATGACGATGACAATCATCATCAAAACAATGATACTAACAATGATGAATATTGGTGAGATACGGATGGATCCACACACATCCACTGTGAAGGGTATAATTGCCAACATGTCAAAGTTTAATGTGATGGGTTTGGTCATTCATTTTGGGGGTAGGAGTTTAGGTTGGACTTGCGGAGTATTATGTTGAGGTTTCTTACCTTGTATACCATTGTAGTGAGACCAAAACAAAACCATGAATTCAATGAGATTTTTTTTGCACCCTATTTCAAAGAGCTAACACACATAAGCTTTTCATAATGGTGTAATGAGCTAACACACATAAGCTTTCACGCATAGTGTCATGTTAGAAGGAAAGATAACTCCAGATAGATTTCCATCATGGTTTAATGTATTTGATGACAATGTGGCAGTGTTAGATGGAAAGCTACCTTATGAAAGCTAACACACATTAGCTTTTACTCACCGTGCAATGTTTTAAGAACGAAAGCTAACTCCAACTAGATTTTTATCATGGTGCATTGTGATTGATGACAATTTCATCGTGCTAGATGGAAAACTACACTATGAAATCTTACACACATTAGATTTCACTCACCGTGCAACGATTTAAGGATGAAAGCTAACTTTAGCTAGATTTTCAACACAGCACAATGTGATTGATAACAATGTGGTTGTTTACATGGAAAAGTACCTTATGAAAGCTAACACACATTAGCTTTCACTCATCATGCCATGTTAAAATGAAATCTAACTCCAGCTAGATTTCCATCATGGTGTAATGAGCTAACACACATAAGCTTTTCTTTATAGTGTTGTGTTGTTAAAAGGAAAGCTAACTCCAACTAGATTTCCATCATGGTGTAATGTATTTAATGATAATGTGATTGTGTTAGATGGAAAACTACCTTATGAAGGCTAATAAATATTATCTTTACTCACCATGCAATGTATTAAGAAAGAAAGCCAACTCTAGCTAGATCTCCATCATGGTGCATTGTGATTCATGACAATGTGGTTGTGCTAGATGGAAAACTAAATTATGAATGCTAACACACATTAGATTTCACTCACCATGTAATGATTTAAGGATGAAAGCTAACTCCAGTTATATTTCCATCACGGTGCAATGGGATCGACGACGATGTGGTTGTGTTAGATGGAAAACTACCTTATGAAAGCTAACACACATTAACTTTCACTCATAGTGCCATGTTGTTAAAATGAAAGGTAACTTCAACTAGATTTTCATCATGGTGTAATGAGCTAACACACATAAGCTTTCCATCATGGTGTAATGTATTTGATGACAATGTGGTTGTCTTAGACAGAAAACTACCTTACGAAAGCTAACACACATTAGCTATTACTCACCGTGCAATGTTTTAAGAACGAAAGTTAACTCTAGATAGATTTCCAACATGGTGCATTTTGATTGATGACAATGTGGTTGTGCTAAATGGAAAACTACATTATGAAAGCTAACACACATTAGATTCCACTCATCGTGCAACGATTTAAGATTGAAAGCTAACTCCAGCTAGATATCAATCAGGGTGCAATTTGACAATGTGGTTGTGTTAGGTGGAAAACTACCTTATGAAAGCTAACACACATTAGCTTTCACTCATCATGCCATGTTGTTAAAAAGAAAGCTAACTCCAGCTATATTTTCGTAATGGTGTAATGAGCTAACATACATAAGCTTTCACTCATAGTGCCATGTTAGAAGGAAAGCTAACTCCAGTTAGATTTTCATCATGGTGTAATGTATTTGATGACAATGTGGTAGTGTTAGATGGAAAGCTACCTTATGAAAGCTAACACACATTAGCTTTTACTCATCGTGCAAGGTTTTAAGAACGAAAGCTAATGACAACTAGATTTCCATCATGGTGCATTGTGATTGATGACAATGTGGTTGTGCTAGATGAAAAACTATACTATGAAAGCTTACACACATTATATTTCACTCATAGTGTAATGATTTAAGGATGAAAGTTAACTTCAGCTAGATTTTCAACACAATGCAATGTGATTGATGACAATGTGTTTGAGTTATCAAAGCTAACACACATTAGCTTTCACTCATCGTGCCATGTTGTTAAAAGGAAAGCTAAATCCAGCTAGATTTTCATCATAGTGCAATGAGCTAACACACATAAGCTTTCCCTTTATAGTGCTATTTTGTTAGAATGAAAGCTAACTCCAGCTAGATTTCCATCATGGTGTAATGTATTTGATGACAATGCTACTCTGTTAGATGGAAAACTATCTTATGAAGGCTAACATACAATATCTTTACTCACCCTGCAATTTTTTAAGAATGAAAGCTAACTCTAGCTAGATTTTCATCATGGTGCATTGTGATTGATGACAATGTGGTTGTGCTAGATGGAAAAATACACTATTAAAGCTTACACACATTAGATTTCACTCATTATGTAATGGTTTATGGATGAAAGCTAACTCCATCTAGATTTCCAACATGGTGCAATGTGATTGATGACAATGTGGTTGTATTACATGGAAACCTACCTTATGAAATCTAATACACATTAGATTTCATTCATCGTGCCATGTTGTTAAAAGAAAAACTAACCCCAGCTAGATTTTCATCATGGTGTAATAAGCTAACACACATAAGCTTTCCCTTATAGTGCCATGTTGTTAGAAGAAAAGCTAACTCCAGCTATATTTACATCATGGTGTAATGTATTTTAATAACAATTTGGCTATGTTAGATGAAAAACTACCTTATTAAATCTAACAGACATTAGCTTTACTGACCGTGCAATGTTTTAAGAATGAAATCTAACTCTAGCTAACTTTTCATCATGGTGCATTGTGATTTATGACAATGTGGTTGTGCTATATGGAAAACTACATTATGAAAGCTAACAAACATTAAATTTCACTCACCGTGCAATGATTTAAGGATGGAAGATAACTCCAGCTAGATTTCCATCACGGTGCAATGTGATCAATGACGATGTGGTTGTGTTAGATGGAAACTACCTTATGAAATCTAACACACGTTAACTTTCATTCATCATGCCATGTTGTTAGAAGGAAAGCTAACTCCAGCTAGATTTGCATCATGGTGTAATGTATTTGATGACAATGTGGCTGTGTTAGATGGAAAACTACCTTATGAAAGCTAACACAGATTAGCTATTACTCATCGTGCAACGTTTTAAGAATGAAAGCTAACTCTAGCTAGATTTTCAACATGGTGCATTTTGATTGATGGCAACGTGGTTGTGCTAAATGAAAAACTACATTATGAAAGTTAACACACATCAGATTTCACTCATCGTGCAACGATTTAAGATTGAAAGCTGACTCCAGCTAGATTTCCATCACGGTGCAATGTGACAATGTGGTTGTCTTAGATAGAAAGCTACCTTATGAAAGCTAACACACATTAGCTTTCTCTCATCCTACCATGTTGTTAAAAAGAAAACTAACTCCAGCTAGATTTTCATAATAATGTAATGACCTAACACACATAAGCTTTCACTCATAGTGCCATGTTAGAAGGAAAGCTAAATTTATCTAGATTTTCATCATGGTGTCATGTATTTGATGACAATGTAGTTGTGTTAGATGGATAATTACTTTATGAAAGCTAACAGATATTAGGTTTTACTCACCGTGCAATATTTTAAGAATGAAAACTAACTCCAGCTAGATGTCTATCATGGTGCATTGTGATTGATGACAATGTGGCTGTGCCAGATGTAAAACTACAATATGAAAGCTTACACACATAAGATTTCACTCACCGTGCAAAGATTTAAGGATAAAATCTAACTTCATCTAGATTTCCAACACGACACAATGTGATTGATGACAATCTGCTTGTGTTACAAGGAAAACTACCTTATGAAAGTTAATACACGTTAGCTTTCACTCATTGTGCCATGCTGTTAAAAGAAAAGCTAACTCAAGTTAGATTTCCATCATGGTGTAATGAGCTAACACACATAAGCTTTCCCTTATAGTGCCATGTTGTTAGAAAGAAAAATAACTCCATCTAGAATTCTATCACGGTGTAATGTATTTGATGAAACTGTGGCTATGTTAGATGGAAAACTATCTTATGAAGGCTAACAAACATTAGCTTTACTCACCGTGCAATGTTTTAAGAATGAAAGCTAATTCCAGCTAGATTTCCATCATGGTGCATTGTGGTTGTGCTAGATGGAAAAATACACTATAAAAGCTTATACACATTAGATTTCATTCACCGTGCAATGATTTAAGGATGAAAGCTAACTCCATCTATATTTCCAACATAGTGCAATGTGATTGATGACAATGTAGTTGTGTTACATGGAAAATTACCTTATGAAAGCTAACACACATTAGCTTTCACTCATCATGCCATGTTGTTAAAATGAAAGCTAACTCCAGCTAAATTTCCATCATGGTGTAATGATGTAACACACATAAGCTCTCCCTTATAGTGCCATGTTGTTAGAAGGAAAACTAACTCCAGCTATATTTCCATCATGGTGTAATGAGGTAACACATAAGATTTCCCTTATAGTTCCATGTTGTTAGAAGGAAAACTAACTTCAGCTAGATTTCTATCATGGTGTAATGTATTTGATAACAATGTGACTGTGTTAGATGGAAAACTACCTTATGAAAGCTAACATACATTAGCTTTAATCACTGTGCAATGTTTTAAGAACGAAAGCTAAATCTAGTTAGATTTCCATCTGGGGCATTGTGATTGAGGACAATGTGGTTGTGCTAAATGGAAAAATACATTATGAAAGCTAGCACACATTTGATTTCACTCACCATGCAATGATTTAAGGACGAAATATGACTCCATCTAGATTTCCATCATGGTGTAATGTGATCGATGACAATGTGGTTGTGTTAGATGGAAAACTACCTTATGAAAGCTAACACACATTAGCTTTCACTCATCGTGCCATGTTTTTAGAAGAAAAGCTAACTCCAGCTAGATTTGCATCATGGTGTATTGTATTTGATGACAATGTGGCTGTGTTAGATGAAAAACTACCTTACGAAAGCTAAAGCTATTACTCATTGTGCAACGTTTTAAGAACAAAAGCTAACTTTAGCTAGATTTCCAACATAGTGCATTTTGATTGATGACAATGTGGTTGTGCTAAATGGAAAACTACATTATGAACGCTAACACACATTATATTTCACTCATCGTGCAACGGTTTAAGGTTGAAAACTAACTTCAGCTAGATTTCCATCACGGTGCAATGTGACAATGTGGTTGTGTTAGATAGAAAACTAATTTCAGCTAGATTTTCATGATGGTGTAATGACCTAACACACATGAGATTTCACTCATCGTGCCATTTTGTTAGGAGGAACGCTAACTCCAACTAGATTTTCATCATGGTGTAATGTATTAGATGACAATGTGATTGTGTTAGATGGAAAACTATCTTATGAAAGCTAACTCCAACTAGATTTCCATCATGGTGCATTGTGATTGATGACAACATGGTTGTGTTAGATGGAAACTACATTATGAAAGCTAACACATTAAATTTCACTCATCGTGCAATGATTTAAGGACTAAAGCTAACTTCAGCTAGATTTGGATTATTGCAACTATATTACTTTTTTGAACATACACTTCGTATGGTTTAACCTTAATTACAAACTACAATTCAAATGTGTTACATATATCGGGATGAGTTATAGTGGAAAATATAATTTTGACAAGAGGGGACTATGTTGACCTCCTAATTAATGGTCAAGTTATTGGACTAGGAAGGGTTGAATCTACAGGGACTACAACTCATTATGGTGGAGAAATGCTTAATGTAGGATATGTTATGGTTTTGATAATTGATGTCATTGAACCACATTTGATTGTGGAAGATGTTGATGAAAGGGACTTACATCCATGGAAGATCATAGATTTGAGGCATAACAAAGGTAAATCAAAATCTTGAAGCACATGTTAAGTGTTTTTTATAGTACATTGCTTGTTTTTTTTGAGCAAATACTAAGTTTGTTTAATTTGTTATATAGGTGCAAATGCCTCTTCTGCATTTTCTATTGGAGAAAAGGTAGATCTTTCGCAATGTGGAGTGAAGGTGGGTGAAAGTTCCATATTCAATACAAAGATTGGTCATAAGGTGCATGGAAGGATGGTAAATAAATGATCCATAGTGGTTAACATTGAGAAGGTCTTAAAACATGATGCTCTCTTGCCACATCCAATATGATTTGAGAATACACTAGGGGGTGCATTGGGATCTTATGAGATTTGGTCAGAAGCAAATTTGAAAACTCATTGTCATGATCATCTAGTAAATATTCCCCAAGATAGGCTTACATTCACATGTAAAAAGGTTTCTCTTACACATGAATGCATGGGAACAAGCATGTGCATTGCCAAAGGGATCATAGTTAATGTTCGTGAGTATGACATGGTTGAGGGTGAAATGTTAGGTGAAAAGGAATTACATGTAAAATCAAAATCTGTTGCAGGAACAAACTTGGGTTTGTCGTTGACAGGTATGATAACACATGGACATAGCACATGAGATTTTGGTCATTTCTCCCTACCATCTGTACACATGGGATCACATTTTACCATTACGTCTCTTGCAAAGTGCTTGAGGGACCTTGAAGACCCACACCTTGATATGTATGGTGATTTGCTTTATGAGAGTGGAAGTTCAAGAAACACACTTTCAAATGCATTATTTCAAAACTCTATTTACTCAAAATGTAGAGTGTACAAGGATGCTTTCCTATCTTTAAATGGAAGCTCAAAAAATCAAAATCTTGATTTTAAACCTCTTCCTCTACATTTGTTGTTATAGTTGGACAATACAGCTAGTGATAATAAGAATTGTTATGTTTTCATGTTTCTATCACTATTAACTACACTTGATGTCTTCATCACTATTGAGGTTGGGTTCGTGCTTGTGGGGCACACCCATGAAGACATAGATGGAACCTATGGAAGAATGTCTTCCAACTTGAAAAGTAAAGATATATATTCTTTACCTAGATATATATTATTTACCTAGTTTAGGTGGAAACACCCATTTTTCTTCATTTGTGCAATGTTTTAAGAATGAAAGCTAACTCTAGATGATGGATACATATCGTACAATAGAAGAAAAATGAGTGTTTCCCCCTAAAATTATTGACAAAGTGTATGACTTCAAAAGTTTTCTTACTGGGTACATCAAGGAGGGGAAAAATGCCCTCATTGGACATCTTAATGTCCAGTACTTCCAATTTCTTGTACTCAATGATGTTCTAGTTATGAGGTATAAAGAATCCATCAAAGACATTGAGTGTTCAGAACCAGCTGAGTTGTGGAATATAGATGATGAAGGTCGACCTATATTTCCCACAGGGAAGCCATCTTTCTTACGTCCAAAAGACAATGATGTTTATTTAAAAGAACTAAAGGAATGGCTAACATCATACATAAAAATGTGGAAAGAGACTATTGGCAATGAGAATTCACCAATTGTTACAGAGGAATGGAATAAAAAACTAGAGTATTGGAAAAGTGTTCTTGTTGCATTAGATGGAATATACAATGACCATACACCCTTGGATGAAACTGATTCTTATTCTAATGATTTTTGTCCCAAGACGAGGAAAAATGTTAACGTTGATGGTAATACACTCCATGCAATATCAAGTATTATGGATGGGGATTTTGATAATGTGACAGATGATCCGATATAAGTTGGACTCAAGTGCAACAAGCCAAAGCCAACATTCAATCCTAGAATTGATGTTGAGAAATGAAAGATGTTGCTTGTTAGATCAGGAAATGAGGATGAAGGAGAGATGATTTGGATGGCAAAAGCCACCTTAGATATCTTCCAGGATGATGACAGCAAGACCCTTCATGTAAAGATTGATTGGTGGCTGCCTAGCTCAAGGAAATACAAGGGAATTTTTTTAGAAAAATATTGGGTACCAAATCTTGATGACACAAAACTTGGATCTATTCCAATTAATACCATAGTTTGGGCATGGATGCCAAACAAAGAAGATTGTAGGAAGACCAAGATAAATAAATTTGGTGTACAAGATGTACTTGATCTATTTGAGCGGATATAAGGAGATTAGGTGGAGATGATTCATGAATGCAATTTTGCTTTTTGAATGACTTTTAGTATATATGAAGAAACTTTTTCAATGTTTGTAGTATAATAAATACTCTTCAAGCTACTTTTTGAGGAATTTTGTATTATTTACTACATATATGAAAATTTCACTTCAAGTTCATTGTTAATTCATGTGATGATACTTTATGCGAATTAGATAACACCATTCAAATTTTAACTTTTCAATTTGTCTTTTAGATCAACACAACATCTCACTATATCAATTGTGCATAATTATATTTATTAATGCATGTACAAAACCCTTACCTTATTTATTATTATCTTTTGCTCACTCTCTTCAATACCACTTTGAGCTTTTCATTTTGTTCCCGTGATGATTGGTGGAGTGTCCACTCGAAATGTAGGGACGTTTCAACACACAATTTAATTCCATAAACTCTCTTTGTCATTATGATTAGCTGTTGAAATATTCATCCTCAAGTTGTACTTGATCTGCTTGAGAAAATATAAGGAGATTAGGTGGAGATGATTCATGAATGTAATTTTTCTTTTTGAATGACTAATTAATATACATGAAGAAAAAGTTGTCAATGTCTGTAGTATATCAAATATTCTCTTCAAGCTACCTTTTGAGGAATTTTATATTATTTGCTACATATATGAAAATTTTGGTTTAAATTCAATGTTGATTCATGTGATGATACTTTATGTGAATGCACCTTAAAAAATATTATAGACTTGCTTTGTGAATAAATGTAAGGCACTTGCAATAAGGTTTGAAGTCAATTTTCCCTATTATTCGTTGTTATAGTTGATATAAATTTAATTGCACTACTATGTTGCATTCAAATTCATAAATATATTTTCTCGTGTAGACTTTAAACTAGTGCCAACTTTGTACTAGTATATTAACTTATACTCAATAAATACAGTACTAACATTTGAGTGTGCAGGTTTTATCAATTTGTCATCATTGCGATTGATTTTCTGGATTAAACTGTGTGAAGGTTTTTCAGACCAACGTTTTGAGTGCACACTCCACCCATGCTTGTTACGGGAACCATGAAAAACTCATTGTGGACAGAAAAA
>LPNX010340811.1:0-22614 GCA_001517045.1 Pseudotsuga menziesii | reverse complement strand
ACATTTAATACAAACTATAAATAATATTAATAGAAATTATGTAAGGATTCAAAGGCTATGACTTTCCTCATTTTGAAAGAAGTCAATCTAGTGGAAGTTCTAAATTCTAGATCTAACCCATCTAGTTATAATTGAGATGTAATATTTTCTTTTTAATGGTTGAATACTAAAGTTTTACTTGAAATAAATAAAAAAAATATTAATTGAGAAAATAGCTCATTGGATTAATTCTTCCAAATTTAATAGAATAGTTCTTTGAGTTTATTTTTCTAGATTTAATAGAATATGTATTTAGAGATTTACAACAAAACTCAATGTGGATGAAATCCTCGTAATAGAATATTTCCAAATTTAATGAAATATGTGTTTATTGAATGGTTGGTCGAGGAGTTGTTTACCCAACCATTACTTTACTCTGTTTATTTAAAATAGTTTAAATCTAATGACTATTTGAACTTGTAAAGGGAATTGGTTTACTTGACTCTTGTAAGGTTTTTGAATTTGGTAAACAAAAACAATTTATTATTCTGAAAATGTTTACAATCTTGTGTCCACCCTGACTATTTTTGACCCCTATATACTTTAGGGATTTACGTTCTATCATAACTTTGTTTGTTTGTATTTCTAAACTATATTACAAGTTATCCTACTCCAAAACAAGCAAAATAGTTTCTTTTATGCATTTATTATCATGAACGATAAGGGTTTTGTTGCTTGGTTATGTAGTATAATGAATATGTTTTATAATCATAGTTGGTATCCCATAGTTCAGTTATCCTCTAAGGGAGATGAATTAAAATGTTATTCTAAACAATATTATGAAGTTTTGATGTTTCTGTTTTGGTCACTAATCCATTTGGTTCAAGCTCATGTTTCTACTCAAAAATATAATGGTGAATATCTCCTGTGAACACTTGTAACAGTTTCGATATTACAGTTTTGGTTGTATACATAGCTTTGCTATCGAATGCTTTCTTTTAATCCTTGTATATAACTACTCCATTCCATCAAAAGTAATTAATATCCAGGGGGTTTCCCTAAGTTTTAAATGCATTACTTAGATATTGTTCTTGATTATGAGAAGTAGAATCTAAGTCTTTTCTAATTCGTTTTTGGTGCTCTTTTCGGAGATGACAATACTAGGTTTACAATGTTTGACCTTTTCTCGCATTTAGACTTTAGGTATAAACTGTAATATAATATTCTTGTAGAATATGCTTAAACATTATTCATAAAGCCTCTAATAAAATTTTTTATGATTAATAACTTTATTTTTCGAAAAAAAATATTAAAAATAAAACATTCATAGTTTATATATATTAAACATATTTCCTTTTGTAACAAATACTATCATAGCAATTGTAAATGATACTTAAAATAATTAAAATACCACGTTAGAAAACTATAATAGTGAGATAAAGAACACGAATCATCTATAAATAATTAATGGTACTGGCTGTTGAGAAGCCCCGCTCCACCCAGGCTTAGGATCATGAAGTCAAAAGGCCTGCAAGTATCTAACCCATTTCCTAGAACTCAGATTTAATATGTTGATCTTTCCTTTTCAAGTGCCACCAAAATGTGGAGGAAGGGTTACTACAAAGAGCCTCAAATCTCTCAAAGCCTAGAATCTCTAAATTTATAGAGCTTGGAAGCTCAAATATTACGAAGCCTAGAAGCTCTGGTTTTTCCGTGACTGGTAGCTCAATTATGACAAAGCCTGAAATCTCTTCACAAAAGCATGGGTTACTTTTACCTTCTCTTCATAGTTGAGAAATGCATTTCTCTACCCCTAGGCATGCCTTTTCAATTGTCTAGGACTTTCTTGGATAGTAAGTACTTCCCCCGCATTTGGCCGCCTGTCCCCATAAAGATGAGTAAAATATCAGCAGTTAACTTAAATGTCAGTTCTATCAATTCATTGCAAGGATTCTCACACCCATACAATAATTTAATTAAGATATTTGATTAATTAATTATTTACATTGTTATTTAAAGTACTCAAAATCATATACTTTATCAAAGAAAATTACCATCATTTACATGTCTATTTCAATAATTCAACTTTTAACCAAGGGTATTACAATCCTTTCCCCCTAAAGCCCTTCACCATCTTCGGTAAGGTTTAATCAACACTATCTATTTGAAATTGGAAAGGGTATGCTTGTCTCATATCATCTTCTCTTTCCCAGGTGGCACTAGTACAAAATGAGGAATTAGTGACCACGTGACTAAAAATTCTAGTTGCCACAGGTTTTTCAAGTGACTTACTACTAAATATGAGCAATTTTGATTGACCCAACTATAAACAACTAAAATTAACGACTAATTTAGTCACCAGTTAACAAATATGACTATATAATAAGTGACAGAGTTAAAAGTGACTAACATAAATGACTAATTTAGTCACGACATAAAAAATGACTATGTGATGTCCTCGGTTTCGACCCCGTTTGCATGATGTATATATTGTAATTAATCGTGGTGAGGAGCTCAAGGAAAAAGCCCCACCATCGATTTGGTTATGTATGTTTCGGCAATGGGGATAATTGCCGATGGTATGTCATGCTATCCGGCACATTTTAATGTGGCATCATGTAAACACGCACATCAATTAAAACTAAACCACAACCAGCTACGGCAGTGCAATGTTGAATGAAAAGGGCATGGTTCCAAAGGATAAGGGGTGGGGGATGTCAAAACTTGGTTATGTGGGGGAAAAACACAAGTTTTGTCACCTTGTTGATTTTCCATCTTCCCTTGTCAACCTCTTTAATGTTTTGTTGGGCAGCTGAGGAGTAATGGCTGCTGGTGGTTGAGGCAGTTAATGCCTTTGGGAGTGGGGTGGCAGGACTGTCAGTCCTTTGCCCACCTGCCCACTCCACCCACGTCTACCCATTCTTTTCCCTCACGCACTCTTCCCTGGCATGTTCACTCTCACCACAATTTTGTTTTTGGTTCCTCCTCACGCACAGGCTCTGGGCGGTTTTGGTCTCAAGCAGACATTCATCTTCACCCCACGAGTTGCTAAACACCCACGAACTGCAAAATCGCGTCCTTCCTGTTGTGTGTGCATCCACGAATAGAAACAGAGCTGTTTTTCCTCACGCAGGGCCTCCATTGTCTGTTCTTTTCCTTGCTGGGTCGGATTGTTTACCCATGCACAGGTATTCTTCTGTTTGGGGTGTACATAGTGAGCTGAGAGTCATGCTCTTGCATCCACGACTAACTGTGAAGGGCCATTCACGTTTTTGGCTGTCTCACACATCAATTGGGTCATTTTTCCCTGCTGTAAGTTGTGCTCACTCGTAGATTTAGGGGCTGTAGTCTTCCCCGTGTTGTGAATGTATTTGCTGTTACATTTGGGGGCTGTTGTAAATTCGAGTGAGAGTCATTTTGGCCACGATAGGGCCAATAATGACTCAGGAATTCATTTTCCCCGTTTAAGCTGTGAAAGCTAAGTAATTGTCTGAGTGCAATGGTTAGTCTTCGGACTATGCTGGCTTGGATTATCTGTTGAAAGCCTGTGAAACCCAGCTGTGTTGGTTTGTTGTTTATGTCCCCTTGGCTATGTATAAACCTACAATTGACCCTTATTCCGGAGGAATCATGCCCAGCTCGGGGGTGGCAGTGTTGCTGAGAGACTGATGAGCACGCTGGCCTATGGTTGGGTGGAACGTTGCAGCGACGTAGCTGGTTGCGGGTGAATTCTTCATCAAAAGATAAGTGCTGCTGTTTACTTCATCTCTGTAATTTAGACTGATGTTAAATGCTGGAATGTATGTTTGTTTCCACTGTATAATTAAAGGATTAGGCATCTGTGCATTCTTGTATTTTTGGCATTCCTGTTATGATGCCTGTTTAAGCTCCCAATTTCAACATTTGATTTCTGTTTTATCTTCATGGGCTGTTTGCCCAGCTGTGTTGATGTTCGTCGCGTCCTCCTCACTGGACTAAGGGATGGGGACATGACAGACTAGCTAGAAGAATATTAATTAGTCATTTATGTTAGTAATTTTTAATTATGAAAGTTATATTTCATGTGTTGTCATGCCATGGCCAAGTTGAATTGGTAGCTTAAAGGTTTTTGCATTATGCATATTCATATCTCCATTTTGGTATAACTCAATTTATTTAATCTCATCAATCGTGTCATATTTCATTTTCCAAATTCTGAGTCTGTTTGACCCTCTCGCCAATCAGTGAAAATTTCGGCAAGTTAAAGTCTTTTGATCTTGACAGTGAAATCTATAAAATTTGTGTCCACCAATAAATTGTCATTGACACCTACCCATCAGTGTCATTGTCACACCTATTCTCAAAAAGTTAAAAAGTTCCCCCTTGATGCCCCTAGTTACGAAAATGACAATATCTTTTATTTTAATAAAAAAATCCTATCTCTCATTTTAATGATCTCTTGCCATTTTTTAATTTAAAATAATAATATTAATAATAATAATAAGTTTTCATCTAATTCAATAGGTTTTTAACATATAATAATTAATATAACATGCTTTTCATATATAAATATATTATAGTTAAACATTATATAATATATTAATATTAAAAAATTAAATTTCTATATATTTATTTTGATAGAAATATAAATTAATTAAAAATGTATGAAATTTTTTTGGGTAAAATAAAAATTAAGAGGACTAGATTCTAATTATGATCTTTACTAAGAATAGATGCCATTTTAAATTCCATGGTTGCAATAGCCTAATCTTCAATAGTTGGAGATAAAGATAAGACATTACCCTCTTTCATGGTTAAAATTGATTGCATTTAGTGGTTATAATGAACGGATGGATATACTGAATGGAGGGGAGAAAATAATGTGGATCCTAGTTCGCCATGGACGTTCAGCAAGCTAAAAATGACATTGGCAGGGAAGGGACCAAAAGCGCATTAACTAAGACCTTCGACCCCTTCGGCCACAAATACGGGCACCGAACCAGGCCCAATCCATTACCATCCCCAAATACCCTGTCTGGACCTAGGCTTTGAACGGACTATGGATAAATGACAAGGACGCTAGTGCTGGAACAAATAAAAATAAGCGTGGGGGAATGGCTAGCTGAACTAGGATCGCTGGGATTGCTTGCTAGCAAATACAAAAGCGAGAACTTTGTTTTCTTACGATTCCTGAGCACATGGAGAAAGCTCTCGTCCACCTATCCAAGGTGCTTCACATTACGATTCCTGAGCACATGGATAAATCTCTTCTCGTCCTATCCAAGGTGCTTCACATTCTCTATTTTTATTTTTTATTTTGAGACTTTAATTAAATATTTTTCATTAAAACCCATCAGTCGTGTTCTACCTTCAAAGCCCTATATAAAGTATTTCATTGTGAAATGTTGGTTGTAAGATCGATTGATTTTAGCAATTGTGGAGTTTTTTTAGTTTTTGGTTCCTTCTATGCATTAGGACTAATCTTTTTTGGAATATTAGGGTTAGGAAATTTATTGTCTTGGGCATTTTTTCTATCATTAGACTTCCTGCTGGTCTTAGCCTACAACTTCTAGTTGTAAAGAAGCAATATTACATGATCTAACTGCCTTTGTCCCTCAATATTAGTGTCATGTAGTTGTATACAATTCAGATATTAAGGATTTCTATACACGAGCTCTAATTACCTTTGATGGTAGCATACATTTGAGGGCAGCAAGGGCATTGTCTCATCTCCATGGAAATTAAAGTGCTTTTTGTTTGTATACCTTGGCAACAGATTACCTGTCAACAAACATATTACAACATAGTTTTATGTCCTTCCCCAATCTACTCTGTACTAAAGACCGAGTTACCGATTTTGAATGACTCTTTTCAACAACAAAATGCAGGTAATGGTACTGATACCGCACACAATGGTATATAGTGGTACACGAGGGCACAAAATGGTGTACATTAGAGTTTCAGAGTGTTTCCTCGAGGGAGACCTCCTGATAGAGTCCTTAACTTTGGATAGGTCTGGACTTGATATTTCGTCAAACACTTGCGTTGAATGTCATTGACTACTATAGACTTCCTGTAGGTGCCTTAAAACTAGATCTGATTTGTTGTATGCTTATTTTGGGATGTTAATAGTACATTCTAGAATTCAAATAGATTCCATATTAATATGGAAATAAATCTCAAAACACATGCAAATGAGTTTGTAACATCCCCTCTCATACTCTTATTCTTCAGTAATAAAAAATACTAGGTAAATGTAAAGGTGCAACTTTTTAGTGAGAAAATCAAGGTTGGTAAAATCATTGTAAGTAATGTCATGTTAATTTCCTAAGTTGTGAATTGCTTTAGTAGACATAGGAGACTGAGGGTTTGACTCGACTGAATGATTTGGGCATGAATACACTAGGGAGAGGTTGAATGGTTGAGAACGATGAGTTGGATGACTAGCGTGATATTGGTGTTTGAAGCACTATAAGAAGACTTAACCAAACTTGATGATCTAACGACTTGTAAGATTTCTTATAAGTTGAGAGAGACCTTGAGTAGACCAATTTGCTAATTGGTGGCAAGCATATAAAGGACCCTATTATATTGTTTAGTTAGAATAAAAAGTTAATTATTATTAGATTAAATGATTGTCCTATTGTAATAACTCTCATCTTATCGAATCAAGTCTCCAAGCATATTCTAAAAACTTTTAATAAGATGCCAACAAAATAGAAGGAATATTTTATGTAATTATAATTATATATATTGTTTATTTTAATTAAATTGTGTTATCTTTATAACAATAAATTGTATTATAAGTTATATGTCAGAAGAACGTTTTAAATAGATTATGTTATTAAGAGCCCCAATTACTAAATACATATAGGTAAATATGTAAACATATTAAAAGAGTAATTGTTTAATTAACTATTGAAACCATTATACACATGTGTTTATATTATAAAGGATGGATGGATGAGATGTTGTGTATAATATACATCCTTATGAGATCGTAGAGTGGCTTTAGATAGGTAATCTATATCTTTTAATATTAAAAATTAAAGAAAAAGGAAAAACGGTTAAGAAACTATTGGGCTTTGTCTCTTTGGAAGAAGAGGGCATGAGGGAGGCGGTAGCAATTTTGTCTGGGGAGTTATTTCTCCTTCACATTTTTGCGATCTGTGTGAGGTCAAGGGACTCATAGATAATGTGTAAGAGGATGCTAATGCAAAACCAAAAATAGTAGAAAGAAGATAAGTGTTTTCAAAGAATGGACAATATAACCTCTGCAGTGAAGAAGATCTAGACTCCACACCTTGCGCTTAATCGAATCCAGTGCAATGGATAGTCTCAAACTTTGTCAAAACTTAGATAAGTAATATACACATTTTTGTTTTGTTAAATGCACAAGTAAAAAGAGTCCAGATAAAATATGTTTATATTCTCTGATTCATACATTTTGAGGGGCGGAATATTTGACATAAAGGTGAATTTTCCTTTGGCGTAGATCCAGATTATTTTGTGAGTATGTATAGAACCCTTCCGATCTCATTCCCCTTTTTCTTCATTAGGAACTGGTTCAGTAAAAGATGAATTATCCAAGTGTAAGTGTTGAATCTCTTTCTTTAGGAAATTTTATTATTTCATTGAGTTTTTTTTTGCAGAAACCCTCATGAACTAATGAAGTTATCAGTATGCCTTTATTCTGCATGATTTTCTTGATAAAAGATTCCGTATGTGCTAATATTGAAGGTCAAAACTATTGAAGAGGGCTATATTTTCTGAAGGTCAAAACTATTGAAGAGGGATGGATTTTTTGAAGTTCAAAACTATTTGATCTATCACAAGGATGGGGAAGTAAAGAAGAAGGATTGGGCCTATTCTCGTGTGTTGTAGAAAATGGTTGTGATGAAGCAGCAACCAATTAGGGTCGACATTACATTTTGAATTTTATTCTAAGCGTGGTCCAGACAATGCAAAAAATTTAAATGCTGCAAGTCCATTAGGTTTACAAGTAATACACATTCCTGATTTGCATTTACAGCCAAAAGATCTAGTCCTTATAAAAGAGTTAATTTATAAATATCAGATACGGAGTGAGCTCAAGTTTTCCTTATGGACTCAAAATAGGTATACACGTGCATTTCCTTCTCTAAGCACTCGCAGGAAGTTTAGCTGCATTTGACTGATTCCATTTATAGTATTGATGCAATCAAGTGACAACCATGAAGAACTGGGTGCATTTTTTCAAATGATCCTGAGTTTATTAACGATATGATGAAGGTGTTGCAATATGAGAACTTTATACCAGATAACATTAGATCAGCCACTATTTGGGCTTTAGGATACTAGTTTGCAGTATTTTCTGCATCTCATGAGAGGATTCGGGTGTTAAATGTTCCAAATATTTTTAGCAATGCAACCAATCGTGTGTTTTTATTGAGCTTGTTGAAAAATTTTGTCATGTCATTGACTACTATGGAAGAATATCCTATTGCATTATCAGAAGGGGATTTATATTTTTTTCTGGCATATGTAACATCATCCTCAACTTCACCAAATCCTATGAGAAAAACTAGACTGATTCCTGCCCTTCTGCCTTTGTCAAAAGACACCAATTCTTGTCATACACACCTTGTCATGTTTGCTGTAAAGATTCTCCAAAAGTTTATGGATTACAACGATCCAGTAGTCACTTTGTTCAGAGATATTGGAGGTCTAGACAGTAATATTAAGAGACTACAATTTGAGGTTACAAGTGTTGTGGAGTTCTCAGCAGAAAGCAGTATTGCACCTTCAACATATGATGATAATAAAGGCCAAATTCCATATTCTTAGAGGTGTCTTATCAAGGCCTTACTCAAGGCACTAGGATCAACAACTTATGCCACAGCAAGGCCTGCAAGCTCAGATGAGAGTACCTTGCCATCAATCCTATTATTAATCTTTTGTCATTCCCATAAGTTTGGTGGTGACATCTTCTCTTCAGTTGTGATACTTATGAGTGAACTCATTCATAAATATCCAACTTGTTTCTCAATTCTAAATGCAGTAGGTCTTACAACTGCCTTCTTGGATGCTATATTAGAAGATTTACTTTTCCCTCCCTTCCTCAAAAGAACTTTGCTGCATCCCTAGTGGTATTGATGGACTATGTATCAACAATACAGTATTGGAGGTCGTGACTGAAAGAAATGCTTTGTAGTTTCTTGGTCATGTATTCACATCACGAAAGTATTTGCTACCATTGAATGAATGGGTTGCTCATTTGGCTAATTCAATGGAAGAGATGATGTGCCCTGTCCCTTCTTTGAGGGGACCTAGTGTAGATGTTATCATTGAAATTCTTGAGAAAGTTGTTTCAGTGGGCGACATGGGGTTAGAAGCCAAAGACAAATTGGATAGTCATGTTCCTATGGATACTGATTCTGAAGAGAAGCATAATGAAGATGTTGGAACTCGTGGATTGTCTATTGAAAATATGAATAATGAGTGCTTTCTACAATTATGCATTTCACATGCCATGGTGTTTACAATTATGGATTTCACATGCCATGGTGTTTGTGCATTGAGCAATGGAAAATCCTGAAACTTGTAGAATATTCGTTGAGAAAAAGGGCATTGAAAACCTTATGAGGTTCTTGACTCTTTCAAGTATCCCACTATCATCAGAAGGGATGTCTATAGTTGTGCACATGGTTGTAGTTTGCAAAGAATTCAAGCAGCAACACTCAATTTCCCTTGCAAAGGTATTTTGTGCTCATCTAAAAGAGCATCTCAAGACTACATTAAATGTTTTGAATCTTGTTGCAGGAACTAATTTATTAGCTGTAGAAGATGGACTAAATCGAAAATTCTTTTGGTGCTTGTTTGTGGTACAATTTTTTGTCTTTCTAGCTGAAGCTACTAAAGAGAATGCATAATATATATGTTCACTTCGCTTTTCTTTCATCTATATTGGAATTTGAGTGTATAGGTGCTGCAACTCTATCATCTCTAGAATTTTCTTTGTTTTTAAGATAGAATTGGGATGTGAGCTTCTATGTATTTATCTTAATTTTTATTTTTATTTTGTGTATTTGTTTGTAACTTTGAGGTGGTGTTTAAACAGGGAAACTTTCATCATTGGACAGAGATGTTTGTTTATTTCAAATTGTTTTTAAGTAAGTGTGTTAGTTCAAGAAAAGACCTGCAGTTAATAGACAGTTTGTTGGATGAGGAGAATTTGTTTCCAAAAGGCACAGTTTTGCAAATCTTTCTTGAGGGTACTCGCTATATTATTTGAAAATGATCAAAATAAGGGACCTTTTAGTGGATTAGAGGTATGAACTATGAATTATAAGTATCTCTTTTTGAAGTTTCTGCCTCTTACTTACTTCCTTTTGTCCTTCTTCATTGGTTTTGGTGTTTTTTGTGCAACTTTAATCACTTTTAATGTTGTATGTTTTATGCAGCATTTCACACACCTTCTTTCATCAAATGATCCTGGCATACTTTTAGCATCTCTTCAAGCTCTTGTATCTCTTGTAATGATTAACCCTGCCAAGTTACACCTAAGTGGAAAACTGCCAGGAAGTGCAGTGTTGAATTGTCATTTGCTTGCTCTATCAGAAGGATGGGGAAGTAAATAAGAAGGATTGGGCATGTTCTTGTATGTTGCGGAAAATGGTTGTGATGAAGTAGCAAGCCAATTAGGGTTGACATTACATTTTGAATTTTATTCTGAACATGATCCGGACAATGCAGAAAAATTAAATGTTGTAAGTCTGTCAGGTTTACAAGTAATACACATTCCTGATTTGCATTTACAACCAAAAGATCTGGTCCTTCTAAAGGAGTTAATTGATAAATATCAGATACCCAGTGAGATCAAGTTTTCCTTATGGACTCAAATTAGGTGTACACATGCACTTCCTTCTCTAAGCATTCAGAGGCAGTTCAGCTGCATTCAACTTTTGACCTTTATGGTATTGATGCAATCAAGTGACAACCATGAAGAACTATGGGAATTTTTTTTAAATGATCCTAAGTTTCTAAAAGATTTGATGAAGGTGTTGCAATATGAGAAATTTATACTAGATAACATTAGATCAACCACTATTTAGGCTTTAGGATACCAGTTTTCTATAATTTCTACATCTCATGAGAGGATTCAGGTGTTAAATGTTCCAAATATTGTTAGCAATGCAGCAAATCATGTGTTTTTATTGAGCTTTCTGCAAAATTTTGTCATGTCATTGACTAATATGGAAGCATATCCTGTTGCATTATTAGAAGGGGATTTATATTTTTTTCTGGCCAATGTAACATCATTCTCGACTTTGCCAAATCTTATGAGAGAAACTAGACTGATTCCTTCCCTTCAGCTTTTATTAAAAGACACCAAATCTTTTCATACACACCTTGTCATCTTTTCTCTAAAGATTCTCCAAAAGTTTATGGATTATAGCAATCCAATAGTCACTCTATTTAGAGATCTTGGAGGTCTAGGCAATACTATTAAGAGACTACAATTTGAGGTTACAAGTGTCGTGGAGTTTTTAGCAGAAAGTTGTATTGCACCTTCAACATATGATGATGATAAAGGACAAATTCCAGATTCTAAGAGGTTTATTATCAAGTCCTTAAGGAACTGGATTCAACAATGTATGCCATAGAAAGTCCTGCAAGCTCAGAGGAAAGTACCTTGCCATCAATCCTATCATTAATATTTTGTCATTCCCATAAGTTTGGTGGTGACATATTCTCTTCAGCTGTGACACTTATGAGTGAACTCATTCATAAAGATCCAACTTACTTCTCAATGCTTCATTCAGCAAGTCTTACAACTGCCTTCTTGGATGCTATATCAAAATATTTATGTCTCCCTTCCTCAAAAGCACTTTGTTGCATCCCTAGTGGTATTGATGCACTATGTATCAACAATACAGGATTGCAGACAGTGACTGAAAGAAATGCTTTGCAGTTTCTTGTACATGTCTTCACATCACGAAATTATTTGCTACCATTTAATGAAGGGGTTGCTCATTTGGCTAATTGAATGGAAGAGATGATGTGCCATGTCCCTTCTCTAAGGGGACCTGGTGTAGATGTTATCATTGAAATTCTTGAGAAATTGCTTCAGTGGGCGACATGGGGTTAGAAGCCAAAGAAAAATTGGATAGTCATGTTCCTATGGATACTAATTCTGAAGAGAAGCATAATGAAGGTGTTGGAACTAGTGGATTGTCTATTGAAAATATGACTAATGAATGCTTTCTACAATTATGCATTTCACATGCCATGGTGTTTGTGCATCGAGCAATGGAAAATCCCGAAACTTGTAGAATATTTGTTGAGAAAAAGGGCATTGAAGCCCTTATGAGGTTCTTGAATCTTTCAAGTATTCCACTATCATTAGAAGGGATGTCTATAGTTGTGCACATGGTTGCATTTTGCAAAGCATTCATGCAGCAACACTCAGTTTCGCTCGCAAAGGTATTTTTTTCTCATCTGAAAGAGCATCTCAAGACTACATCAAATGTTTTGAATCCTATTGTAGGGACTAATTTATTAGCTGCAGAAGATGGACTGAATCAAAAATTCTTTTGGTGCTTGTTTTTGGTACAATCTTTTGTCTTTCTAATTGATGTTACTAAAGAGAATACATAATATATCTGTTCACTTCACTTTTCTTTCATCTATATTGGAATTTGAGTGTATAGGTACTGCAACTCTACCATCTCTAGAATTTTCTTTCTTTTTTAAGATATAATTGATTTAGATTTTAGTGGATTTCTATATTTCTGTAATGATGCAAGTTCAGAGTGATCATTTTGAGGAGTTCTTTGCACCCGAATTGGAAAAGCATGGGTGCATAGCTATTTATAAGAAGAAGACAACAAAGGTTTGAGTTATGATTACCTAATATTTTTTTTGTGAAAGTTCCATATTTCTTGAGATGTATACCATACAATGAAATAACATATGTATTTGGCTTATAGCCTATAATACTATTGCTAACATTAGATTTTTCTCTGTATTACAAGAAATACAAAGAAACAATGCATAAATCACACACCAGAAAGCACAAACTTAGATCTGGAGGACCAAGTTCTGAATATTGTAACTGTTGTCCATGGATCAAATAAAGATGAAATCATCGACACCCTAAGAAATGCTCTTTTTATCCATAATAACTAAGCTCACTTTCTTTTCCTGTATTGCTCAGGATCACTAGAAAATTAGGAGGTTTGCATCACATCGAAAGGTTAACAATAAATCTTTGCATAGATTTAAAGAACTTTCCTTTACCATATACCTCTACAAGTTGTTACAATTTCAAAGGTTCCCTTTATAGACCCAAAAGTTTCCTTTTCTATGTTGAAATCCTTTTAACTTGTTTCTATTATTTGAAGAGATAAACTATCACATGATGCTCGCCCAAATTATTAAATTGGTTCCAATAACTTAAAAGTCAAGGAAATTCTTCTCAACCAATGAATTTGATTATGCTTTAAGGTTAGTGAAGCAAATACAAGTTGTATCCTTAGTTGTGTTTCATTTAAAATCATGTTCAAACTAGCCTATGTTCCCTCCATGGTAGCCAAAATTTAGTTTTGTGTGTGTGTTTATCTGTCTGATTTTATTCTAGTTTATTGTTGAGTTTGACCTAACTAATTTATGTGAAATTAAGATCAAATTTACTAAGATTTGGTGAATGTTAATGACCAATAATCAATTGGAACCATATTATAGTAGTTGAGTTTTCTCCCATTGTATTCTTAGTCTAACTTCTTTATATATATTTTTGCCAAGGAAAACCTCACCAATTAACACAAAGGATGCTTCCCGACATTCACGGGTGGCATCCCTAGAAACCCCTTGGGCGTGGACTGGTATGCCCATTATAAAGAAACAATTCTTGCAATTTTTTTAATTGGATATTGCACTGTATATTTGAGATTAGTATTTTTTGTTTGAGATGCGTATTACTAATTAGTATTTTAACCCATCCCTCATCTATCATGCAAAAGAAAATGCTAATAGTGAGAAAAATTGTCTTCTACCTTATTATAAAATGTATGTAAGTTTTCCAATGTAATAAAATCTATGAAAATATCGCCATATGCAGTGAATGTTTTCTGAGTATGGAGGAAATTGCATTGATTCTTTTTTAAGGCTCGACGTTTCGATCTCACTCTAAGATCATCATCAAGAGTGCTTACTCAAATCATCAAGAGGCCAAAGATCCACTTAAATAGGGTTAGGTAAATGTATGTGTGGTAAAAGAAGTTGGTTGGTTCAATGGTTAGGTTTGGGAAACCAAAATGCTCCAAGTGAATTATTAAGACATAATGGAATTACTAATTTAGGTTAATAACATATAATTATAATTTGAAATGTTTTTAAACTTTTGAAATATTTGAAAATGATTAAGAATGATAATGATAATATTTAATTTTAATTGTGTTGAGAGGCGCTCTACAACCCAGTATGGGGGAGATCTTGTAATGTGATGTAACGTTAGTAACATTTGTAACATGTCGGCAAAAAATAATAGTGATAGTGAATATTATCGGAGAGATCTTGTAACGTGATGTAACGTTAGTAACGTTTATAACATGTCGGCAAAAAATAATAGTGATAGTGAATATTATGGGAGAGATCTTGTAAAGTGATGTAACGTTTCTAACGTTTCTAACATATCAGCAAAAAATAATTGTGATAGTGAATATTATGGGAGAGATTTTGTAACACAAAATAAAAAATAATATCACTTTCGTAATGTTATTTTTATTAAAAGAAATAAATTCTCTAATAGGCCAAAATAAAACAATCTAATATGGTGGAGATGTTGTAATCTTCCTACCTAACAAAACAATAAAAAAGTAAAAATTTGATTATCCGTAAGGAAAATATGTGGGTCAAGAAAAAAACACAAAATTGAATTATCCCCAAAACAATGTTGGCCTTGCACATGGTTTTAAAACCATGTGCAAGACATTCTAAACAACCCATGGTTTTATTGTACATGGTTTAGGAGACTTTGCACATGGTTTTTAAACTATGTGCAAGGCCTCCTAAACAACCCATGGTTTTATTGTACATGGTTTAGGAGGGCCTTGCAAATGGTTTTAATACCATGTGAAACACCTCCTAAACAACCCATGGTTGTAGGAGGGCCTTGCATTTGGTTTTAAAACCATGTGTGGGGAAATGATGCAATGTTCGTTCCTAACAAAATAAAAAATAATAAAATATATTATATGTCGGCCATAAATAATATTAAATATTAATAATAAAAATATTATATGTGGACCTTAAATAAAAATATGTGTCTTTTGGTTTGAATCAAATCAATGGACTACAGATTTGATCCATCTCGGTGTTTGATAGAGCCTAGTTTTTGGATCTACGCTGGTTATTTTTATTTTCAATTTTAAAATTCTATATTAGCAAGAGTGAGGTTATAGGGTTTCATAAAAATTATAAAATTATGACCATTCAATTTACTAATTAAAAACTTTACTCTTATAAATTTTAAATTTTAAATTTAAATTTTATTTTATTATTTTTAATTTTACTTTATTAAAATTTTTAATTTTAAACCTATAAGGAAAATCTTTTTAAGAAAGGGTTTTTTTTGTCTTAAGTTTAAGGTGACTCTACTTTACAATAAGAATTTTTATATGTTATGAAATTACATTTATAACATTATTCTTATAAAGTAAAACCTAAACTATTAAGAGTGAGGTTTAAAAGCTTAAAAGAACAAATAAATTGAGGGGGGTTTTTTGTCCCAAGGTATAAGAACTAAAGGTAGCATCTTGAGAGAGAGGTTTTTTCAAAGTTATTAAGAAATTAATGAAGAGAGGAATCTATGGTTAAGGGTAGAATAGCATTACGGACACGGTGGGGGAGACAACCCCTTTGGGTTGTAGGGTCTCTTGAGGAGTGCTTTTAAGCGAGTGTAGAAGGGGAAGCCAAGAGTCACTAAATGTTTTGCCATCATCTCTATTTAAGCAATTATTAGTCATGTTGATTTCTATCTTCTCCCTTATTTTTCATTTAGTTAGGTTGTCTTCCCTTGCAATGACCCCAACATTTTCAAGACAGATGTGATGTTGGTTAAGGTGAGTGTGTTCAGCTAAGGTGGACTTCTTGTGTCTATCATGCCTAAGGTCAGCCTCATGCTTTTTAATTCTACTTTCTATGGATCTTCCTGTTTCACCGATGTAGGATTTATTACAAGAATAAGGGATTGAGTAGATACCTTTAAAGTTTTTGTGTTCTATGGGGTCCTTAAGAGAATCTACCATCTTCTTAATAGAATTGGGAGGGGTAAATAAAACCTTGAACCCTCTCTTTCCTAGGGTTTTGGACAACCTATCAGTGGTTCCTTTCGTATAAGGAAGGAAGATTCTTTTCTCTTCTTCCTTGTTCTGGTCATTGTCTTTATTGTTAATTAATTTTTTATTATTATTTTTAATTTTGTCCTTCTTAATTTTGGATATAGTTTTCTTCATTTGTTTACTGTCATAACCATTCATTCTAAACACTTGGTGTAGGTGTTCCAATTCTTGATCAATGTGGTCCCTATCTGAAATCCTATGTGCTCTTGTAGCCCAGGTGGTGATTATGCTCAACTTTTGAGGTGGAAAATGATGTGAGTTGGCATGCCAGGTATCTTTCAGTGTGTGTCTTCTTTCAGAACACCTGGTGTGATATAGAGCCATCTTACTTATTCGATATTAACACATCTAGAAAGGGAAAACTATTGTTTGTTTCCATTTCCATGGTCAACCTTATACTACTATTTTACTTGTTCAGATGTTCTAGAAAATCTGCGAGGTTTTTTTCCTCATGGGGCCAAACTACATCTGTGTCATCAACATAACATTTCCATCTTTTAGGTTTCAAGGGGAAGGATTCTATGGCTTGTCTTTCAAATTTCTCCAAGTAAATATTGGCTACAATGGGTAAGAGAGGTGATCCCATGGAAACTCCTTCCACTTGTTCATAGAACTCTTTTCAGAAAGTGAAATAAGTGGATCGCAGGCACACCTCAACAAGTTTTGTCATCTTACTCTTTGTAAGCACTTTTATGGTATCCACAGCTTCATCTATGGGTATTTTTGTATACAAGGATACCACATCGAAACTCACAAGTTTATCCTCTGTGTTAATATTTCTTGGAAACCAGATGGAAGCAAAGGAGCATCATCAGTGAAAGATGCATCAATTGGAGCAAACACAAGTTGTGCACAGAATCCCGCTGCTTGCTCATCTATTCCACTATAGAGCTGTCCAACAAAAAAGATGAAAAAAAAACTTTAGAAAAGAGATTGAATGCATTATTTAGCATCCACTGAGATAATGTTCGGGAAGACAAAAGAAAAATATTCCAAACTTCAAACAAGAATTTTTTTTTTTTATAAAACCCCATGGAGAAGAATTTTGATATCATCAATTCATAGCCAATACTCATACATGAATACCTGTAACAGAAACATATCTTTAGACATCAAGGATTCTTCGTGTGTGAGACCATGTCCCTCAAGTTTGATGAATTCCAAGAAATCCCAGTAGATTTATGCAAACACCCCCAATAAGCACACATTTACAAGTTTGAGAAACATTGTTTTCATTCATATAAAAGAGAGTCATAATTTCAGGGAAACTGGAAGGCAGGAATTTGAATCCCATCCTTGTAAAGGTACTATGTGGTGATGATGCAATAGTGCCTTTGAATCCATGGAAGGATTAGGTACAAAAACATATCCATTTCTTTATATATAGAAACATTAACAAAAAAACAAACTGTAGAAATTCAGGCCAGCAATAGATTAATTTTACCCACAACAATTATCAATTGATCATGCAAAATTGCTAACAAGAGAGACTAAATATGGAGCTGTAACATAAAATTATATTAACTGAGTGTACAATAGCCAACCCTGTAATATCATAGGCTGCTGAATAAATAGAATACATGAATAAATTGAATGCACGAGGAAGCATCCAAATCTAGCATAAAGTAGGCTTACCAAAAATAAGCAAATCCCCCATAGGTGTAAAAGCTGGATCCCAAATCTGCCATGGAGCTCACGAATTGGCAAAAAGGCATAGGCAAGCTAAAGAGTGGTGGAATGGCAGCTCATACATGCTTTTTCATGGAGAAAAGAGAGGAGGATGTGTAGGACAAAAAACAAGTTCACCTCACCTAGTCTAGCTTTCCCATGTGCCTTAAAACACTGAAAAAGCAGGCAATAAAGCAGAAAACGCAGATAGGCACCTAGGAGGCCAAGAATAAATCAGATTTGATTCCTAAGGCTTTCCCAAGTGCTACATGAGTCAGATATGGCAAGTTTGACCTCTATGGATAGGCAATTATCAACTTCCACAAGGTGGGACACATGAACTAGGAAAATAAGACAAAAATAAATGAATTAGTGTCTAAGTGGGTAAACTATGGGTTGATTATTCTAACGCCCCCCCTTAAGCCTGACTTTATGAGTAATAAATCAAAAATATAGGTCCTAGCAACAAGGCTTAGTCACCCTTTTACATACTGCAAGTCCATACAACCAAGGAAAGAGGCAAAACCAACTTGGGAAAATCCTCCCTTAAACATGGACTGTAAAACAAAATTGTAGAATCTTGTCTCCACTCATGCCTTTACAGCATGATCAACAATCCCCAGTAGTGATTTTAGATTTCTGAAGGTCTTCTCACAAAATTCTTTGGTGAAGATATCAGCTACTTGTTCTGAAGATGAACAGAAGAGTAGGTGAATGGTGCCATCCTGCACAAGCTCTTTGATGTAGTGCATGTGAATCTCAATGTGTCTGGTTCTTTGCTTCTGAAATGGATCTTTACAGATTTGAATGGTACTCTAGTTATCACAGTAGATGGTAGTTGAGTACTCAGGTTCGAAACCACACTCTCCAAGTAAACCCTACAACCATAAACAATGAGTTGCTGCATTAACAACTCCTCTGTACTCAGCTTCTGTAGATGAGAGTGCAATGGCACTCTGTTTCTTTCTTGACCAGCCGATTGGCCCTTCTACAAGCATGAACACATATCCTAAAGTGGACTTTATATCTGTGCTATCACCTGCCCAATCACTGTCAGTAAATCCAATCAAATCAAGATCAGATTTTGCCTTATAGAGGATCCCATGTGTCCTTGTTCGCTGAACAAAGTTAAGGATCATTTTGGCTGCTTTATAATGGATCTCATGAGGCTGATCCATGAATCTAGAAGCCACACTTACTTCATAAAAAAGATCAGGTTGAGTATGTGTCAGATACAATAAACATCCAATCAATTTCCTATACAGTGTATTGTTTACCATCGGTGGAGAATCATCTTCCTCCAGCTTCACTCCTGAAAGGAAAGGAGTTTTGCTTGCTTTGCAGTCTTACATTCTGAATTTGATCAGAAAATCCAAGGCATACTTGGACTGGTGCACCTTTATTCCAGCTTTGGTTTGAGCAATCTCAAGCCCCAGAAATTGACTTAAGAGCCCCAAATCTGTCATGGAGAAGGCTTGGTTCATAGCTCCTTTTAAGGAAGCAATCTCAGCCTGTGAGCTTCCTGTAATGAGGAGGTCATAAACATATAACACAATGATCATTAATGAACCATTAACAGACTTAAAATATACATTTGGATCTGATTTGCACCGAACAAAATTTAGATATAGAAAGAAGCTATCTATCTTGGCATACCAAGCCCTAAGGGCTTGCTTTAGCCCATACAATGACTTTCTCAACCTGCACATAAGAGAAGGGTTAGTAGCAAAACCTTGAGGCTGCTGCATATATATCTCCTCAGTGAGATCTCCATTTAGGAAGGCACATTTTACATCCATATGATGTACCTCCCATTGCCTTGAGGCTACAATGGCTAGAGCTAGCCTGATGGAATCCATCTTTGCCACTGAGGAAAAGGTCTCATTGTAATCGATGCCATGAACCTATGAGTAGCCTTTAGCTACCAATCTATCCTTGTACTTCAGTGGTGAACCATCACCAGCAAACTTGGTCTTATAGACCCACTTACACTGGACTAAATTTCTTCCTGGAGGAAGATCCACTAGCTCCCATGTGTTGCTCTTCTGGAGTGAGCTGAACTCCTCCTTCATGGAAGCTTGCCATCTTGGATCTCCTGTTGCTTCTTCATATGTTTGAAGATCAGAATACACCATCAAATAGCATTTTTCAGCAAACATAGGATCCTTCATGCACAGACCACTCTCAAATTGAGATCTAGTCCTCCTTGGGTCATTGGGATCCCCAGCTAGCTCTCCTGCTGCATGTAGTGTCTTGGATGCCCATTTAGACCTTGTGGGGCTTTTTGGGTCTGAAATAAACTCATCTCCATCAAAAAAATCAGAATCAGCATGTTCAACAAACTCTTTACTTACTTCTTGAGGTTCAGGTGGTGAAGAGGCTTCACCAACTTCCACTTCTGCAAGGGGTTCTTCTTCAAATTGAACACACCTTTCAATGAAGGCTTTGTTTGTGCTCAATTTTATCAACTTGTACCATTTTGAATATTTATATTATCCAATAAAAAGAAACTCTTGGCTTTGGGGCTGCAAAGCCTTCCTCTTCTCTGTCGGGATTCTAGCCCATGCCTTTGAGCCAAAAATCCTGAAATGGGTCACATCTGGCTTGTGCCCACTCCATGCTTCGAAGGGAGTCATGCCATCAATATGTTTGTGAGGCACCCTATTCTGGATATAGGCTGCACAGTTGATAGATTTGGCCCAGTACTTTGGTGGCAAAGTTTTGGCCTCCATCATGCATGTTGCCATCTCCTTCAGTGATCTGTTCTTCCTCTCAGCAACACCATTTTGCTGTGGTGTGTAAGGGATAGAATGCTGCATCTGAATACCTACATCTGCACAATAGTTAATAAACTCAGACTTGACATACTCACCACAATTGTCATATTTGAGGACCTTGAGTTTCCTTCCACACTGGTTTTCAACCAAAGCCTTAAAGACTTTGAATAGGCCAAAAACTTCAGACTTGTGTTTCATGAAGTGAACCCAACAATACCTGGAAAAATCATCAATAAAGGTCAATGCATATTTGGCCTAACTCATGGACATATGAGGGAGTGGGCCAGCAACATCACCGTGAATCAGCTCGAGGGGTGCAGAGGTTCTCTCATGACTAGCTTTCTCAAATTTGTGCTCTGGGTGTTTTCCTAGGATACAACCTTGGCAAACTCCTTTGGAAAAATTTATCTTGGGAAGCCCTATGACCATTTATTTCTCACTAAGATCAGACAGATACTTGTAATTTAGATGGCCAAATATTTCATACCATAGCTTGCTAGCTTCATTAGCATGGATAAGAAGAGTAGAGGGGTTTGAGTAAGGTAGGAAGTGTGAGAACATGTATACCTTTTGAGCATGATTCGCAACTCCTTTTGCAATGACTCTACCAATTGAGATTTATTTGATCTCAACTTCATCGGGGGAGAATATGAATTTCTTAGGAGACCCAATGTGGGTCATCTGGTACACTGATAGGAGGTTGGAGGCGAGACCAGGGACATATAGCACATTGCTGAACTGACCATGATCAAGATCTATCCTTCCTTTGCCTTTACTTTCAGTGAGAGAGTCATATCCCAGTACAATAGATGGTCCTTTCGACATATCCAGTGAGGAGAAGGCCTCCTTAGTTGAAACCATGTTTCTTGAAGCTCCAGAATCTATGATAAAACTGGGTGAGCTTGATGTGCCAGCAACCAATGCATGAACTCTCTCTCTGTCATCTGAACTTGATCCTCCTTCTCTCTTCTTTGAGCTTTCTGGAAGGGAGATGCCATTCTTCTCCAGGATATTGGTCAGCATGTCTATCTGCTTTTTCATACAAGAGCTTTCAGTGTGATTGCCCTTCGAACAGTATGAGCACTTGTTCATTTCACCTTTGTTTTTCTTCTTCTGGGTATTTTTCTTGGGACCTTGTTGATCCTCTGGAGACTGCTTCTTGTCTCTCTTTTGCTCAGGTGGCTTTTTAGCTTTCTTTTTGCCTTTTGAATCCACCCTCGAATCTCCAGCAATCAAAGCTTGATCTTTGGATGGTTTGATGGTGCCCATCATCACCAGCTTGTCTTGTTCTTGTGTGAGAGATTCCATGAAATCTGCAAGGCTAGGCATCTTCCAGGTTTGAGCTGTGAGTTTTGTGGCATAGAAGGTCGAAACAAAGACTGAGTAGTCAGGTCCTAGCTTTGAGAGGATGGCCAATACGAGCTGATCATGTTTCTTTTCGATACCACACTGCTTCAGCTGCAAAACTAGTGCTTTGAACTTGGAGAAATATAGCTGGAAGGATTCAAAGCTACTGGGACTCAGAGAAATCAGCTCATTTTCGATCTAATGTCCCCTCATCTCATCTGTCTTTCCAAAAAGATCAGAAATATTCTCCCATACTTGATCCAGTGAATTTAATCCATCGAGATGGAAAAGGAGGTCTTAGGAAATACTAAGACATAGGAGGCCATAGGCCTCATCTCTCCGATTGTGCCATTTGATCTTCTCTGCAATAGCATTGGGCTCTACTTCTGTAGCCATAGTCACCCTGTAGAGGCCTTTTGCTCTCAACAAGATCTCCATCTCTGCTTTCCATTCAAAATAGTTGAAGGGAGTCAAGATAGTTT
>LPNX010340808.1:290342-305659 GCA_001517045.1 Pseudotsuga menziesii | reverse complement strand
TCCCATCAAGAAAAAGGGTTGGTTAATGCACTAATACATATGAGAGTTGCTCCAAACATGAAAAATGGATGGTTGATGCACTGATATAGATGAGAGGTACACCCAGCATGAAAAAGGGTTGGTTGTTGTACGCACTTCTTATGATGTATAGATTCGAGAGATGTCACAAGTCAATGGCCAAGTACCAAGTTGTAGCAGTAGTGATGACATCCAATGTTGATGTCCAATGACAAGATCCATTGATTATGATGATATTCAGTAATGATGTCTAGGGATGATGACCGTGACTAAAGAATACCTTCTTTCTTAAGAGGGAGTGTTAAATATTGTAACTTCGGAAGATATTCTTGTTATACTTTTATTATATTATTGTTTTGTCTCCTTCAGGAGATGTTATTGATGTAATCAGTACTCATGTAAATGTACTTGAAATAATCAATTTAAACCTTTCATTGTAAGTTGGGTCAATAGTACCCAAAAGGAATATTATATAAATGTTATTTTGTGTCTCCCTAGACAAGTCAGACCAGAAAGAGTAACAAGTCGGCCCAGTTAGGGAATTAGGTCACTCACTTGATGAGTATAAACAAAGAGGGAACACCTCTCATTTGGACACAGTACTCACTCAAGCAAGTTCACAAGAGAGAGAGAGAGAGAGAGAGGACGTTCACTGGAGAGAAGACTTAATTGGTTTTTTCTTTGGGGCTTATCTTATCTTGGTTTGGCATTGCACTTGGTGATGGAATATATACTAAAGAAGTTGTTGGGTTTTCTCCCTTCTGGTTTCCTCAAGGAAAATTTTTTTGTTCTTTTGTCTTCATATGCTTGTTGTTCTTTCAGTGATCATGTTGCTATGGTTATGATGAAATAGTGCTAAATGTTTGAATATATAATTTAACCATTAAAATTCTAACATGATCATCTATCATTAATATACTCTTTAGAAGTTGATGGACCTATTGATGCCCAGTTACAAGATGCATCACTTTTCAGGGTAGAATCCATTCCATACCATTTCAAGGATATTTCATTGTTCCTTACTATAAGAAAGGATCCAGATGATTATTTTGCAACATATAATCATCATTTGATTGTTAGAGCTATGAAATATCAGTGGATCGCAAAACAACTCTACAAATTGGGAATTGATAGGATTGTTCTCCAATGTGTATTAGATCATGAATGTCAAATCATTTTATGGTAATTCAACACTATTTTTGTGGGTGTCCATGTTGGCAGAAAATCCATGAGAAGGAAGGTACTCCAAGAAGGATTGTCATGGCCTATAGTGTTCAGAGATGCCAAGAAGTATGCCAAGAAATGTGATGTCTATCAACAAGTCGGTAGACGATCTCACTAAGAAAAACTTCCTCTTCATCTACTTCAACCTTTGCAACTGTTTGAAAAATGGGCAATTGATTTTGTAGGACCTATCAACCCACCGACGAAGAAGTCTAAATCCCACAACATTATCACTTCAACAAACTATTTAACCAAATGGGCCAAAGTAGTACCAGATTGTGATTGTTTCATAGAAACAATGGATCAATTCATTCATGAAAATATTATCACTCAATTTGGATTCCCTAGGATTCTTACAAGTGATTAGGGAAAGCATGTTCTGAACAATAATATTGAAGAGTTGACAAGTGAATTCCTAATTTGGCACCACAAAATAAATCCATATCACCCTCGGGAAAATGGCACTGTTGAAGCTTTCAAAAATATCTAGGAGAATGGACTTCCCAAAGTCTGTTGTGCAAATAGGGATGATTGGGATGATTTGGATGAATGAATTTCAATTGTATTATGGGCATACATGAATACTATAGAGAAGCTTCAGAAGTAGAATCCATTCCAGTTGGTCTATCGAAAGGAAGTAATAGTTTCCATAGAGTTTGTAGTTCTGACTCTTTACATTGCACACACAACACACATGACAAAGGAGGAATCAATTGTAGAGTGTCTTGTGCAACTGATGGAACTTGAAGGATCTCGGTTCCTAGATGACTATAATACAACACTGGAAAAAGGGCAACATAAGGCATGGAATGATAGACACAAAAAGAAAAAACAATTCACCAAATTTGACAATGTGCTACTCTACAACAACATATTCATGCAACATCTAGGAAAACTACAAATTCATTGGTTGGGACTAATTATTGTTCCAGAAATCAAAGATTCAAGTATTTTGAAACTTGCACAACTTGGCAGTATCCTACATTGAATATGGGCGAATGGTGCACACCTAAAGAACTACATTTTTTATCAATAATTTCTTAAGAGACCACTCCTACTATCGGGCGTGAGTTAGTTAGGAGCTAGGTTCATTACCAGTCTGATGATTTTTATATTTTTAGTTCCTAGTTTTTTCTTTTAGTTCAGTTAGTTAGTCATCAGTTCAAAGCAGTACACTTGTCATATCCATCAAATCACATCCCCATCATGATATGTCACAACTACTCCAGGTCACTTAAAGTGTCATAATTGTAATCCTCTACCATCCCGACCCCACAACACTATATCCATCCCAACAATCCAATCCATGTGATTCCCTTCTCTGTCATTCATCATTACTCAACCCTTACATGTATGATTCCATATCCCATATCCCAAGCCGTTATACTTGACTTGTGCACCTACAATCATTGTGATTTCCCCCATTACCAGATCGCCAACACATCATTTCCCTATCTAATTCATGCAAATGAAAGGACAACTTATAATCATTCCACATTTATTTATATACAACCTTCCACACTGCCCCATCACCGTCATATTCATAAGTGTTTCTATCATGTATCATCATGTTATAGCTATGCAGATAGTCCCACTAGTCCCTATGTTTACCCCCCTGTTATTGTATGAGATTCTATCCCTCATCGGGTCTTTCCTAGTTGTCTCTATGCAAGACATCTCATTAACCACTCCCATACAAGTTCCACACTAGACAAATGTTTTAATGAATAAAGCATCGCAAGAGCTTTTTTTCTCACCATGAAGACCACTAGGCAACTCAAGCTTGGCCATTATGTCTCCCATTTGCAATCACATTCGGGCCACATGTCATTCTCAATGTTTCCATTGCTTTATCTTATGGAAACTTGGGAGAAGAGACATTTTAATACCAAGTGGCCCCACAACCTCTATTTACTATCATGCATACATTCAATCCTTGTTTCTTAGTCTCCTTAATGCTATTACTAACTAGAATATTTTTGTAAGGAATCTAGTCTCTTGTTGAAGGAGTACCAGGCATTTTCCTAAGAATGATGACACTTCCAAAGAGGTCATCAACACTAAATATTTTAAATATGAGATGGAAACATACCTTCATGCTTTCTATAATGCCACACCTGTCATTTGGATTCCTCTCTCCATGTCATTTGGTTCTTCTTTCTCAGGGCATAATAGCTTCATAACTAGTAGGCCAAGCTGGAAGGAAAAATAGCCTATTTACCATAGACCAACTAGAAAGGGAAAGTGCATATGGACCTCTTAGTGTTGTTCTATATATTCATAAGACATACTTGAGGTGTGAGTCCCAGGCCATATTGTTATGGGTGAGCATTTTCTTGACGATTGTAATCATACTTTTGTTTGATGTCTCTTCCAATCCATTACCCTATGGGTAATATAATGTTGAATGAACTAATTCTATATTATAATCCCAACATAAATTAATGAACTTAGTAGAATGAAAAGCTTGTGCATTTCCAGTAATATTGTTTCTAGGACATCCAAATCTAGACAAGATATTTTCTTCTAAGAATCTAATGATAACAATTTCATTAGCTACTCTAGTTAGGATAGACTTTACCCCTCTTGTTAGTAATCTATAATTGTGAGGATCCATATATTTGATCACTTAAATTAGGATGAATTTCTCTTATAAATTCCAATCCCCATTGTTGAAATGGAGCTTCAACCTTTATAGGCCAGAGAGGGAGTGGTAGCAAATTTTGCTTTCCTGCAAACATTATACACTCCATACATGCTCCATCCATCCTGCTAGTATCAACAAATAAGGTGGACCAATAGTAACCAACACTTACAAATTTGTAGGAATTTGTTCTCCATGCATGATGTCTACCATAGATTCTTTTTAATAGGCTACTAGTCCCTCTATTTCATCCTCAATGACATAGTTTAAGAGAATTCCCAAGGGGTCCTTCCAAAATAAATATCCATCCAAGATGCAAAATTCCATTGCTTTCAGTTTCAAGGATCTACCTTTAGCCTTGTAAAAATATTGAGGGAAACAAATATTTTGGAGTTATTACACAATATCCTTATACCATTCAAAGTTAGCCAATTTAAAATTGGAATTAGGTGAAAAAAATTGTCATACCCCTTTTCTTGGTGGTAATTTCCCTATCAGGTTCATATCTAATTCATGATAGTTGGATTTAGCTAACAATTTAGATAATCCTTGGCCTTTTATTAGTTTAGTTGGATTTATATCCATATCATACTCTTGTATTTTGGAAATCCATCTTATCATTCTACCTTCACTATCAGGTTGGTCGAGTATCCTTGGATGTGTTTCCCAATACATATGTAATGATCTTGAAGTGAAAGGCATAATATTTGAAGGTTTTGAGCGAATTGACCAAAGAATATGCTTGTTTTTCCATATCGATGTAATTTAACTTGGTATCCCTCAATGCCTTGTTGAAAAATGAAATTGGTTGTTCATGACGTGCATCATTTATATGTAAAAGGACAACTACAATAGTGACTTTAGAAGCAAAAGAGAAAATCAGAAAATATTTATTATAATTAGGACTAATCAAGACAGGTGATTGACCCAAAGAAATTTTGACCTGATGAAATTACTCTCTCAATTGAATAGTCCACTTGATTTACGCTTCTTTCTTTAACCTGTCATTGAAGCTTTTCACAACTTCTGTGACATTTGCAATGACCTCCTTGGACAGTTAATATTTCTAAGGAAATACTATACTTCTTTCTTGTTCCTGGGTAAGTCAATCAAATTGATGGATGCAACTTGTTTGGATAAAATTAACCCCTTCATTGGAAACAATATTCCCCAACAACTTTCCTTCATTCATGGAAAAGAAGGAATTTGGGGGGTGTTTGATAACAAGCCAAATTTCTTGCACTTTATAAAGGTCTGGTCAAGGGGATTCAAGTGATGTTCATCAGATTTACAGAAGATAGTCATGTCATCAAGGTAGATAACTATGAACTTATATTTTTCTCCAACAAATGTGATGTCCATGGTTCATTGAAAGGTAAAACTAACATTAATCAATCCAAAGGGTGTCTTTTCATACATGAAAGTGCCATGAGTTGTGGTAAAAGAAGTCTTTTTCTGTCATTGAGGTGCATGGCCACCTAATTGTATCGTGAAAACCCATCCATCATGAAAATCCTAGCGGCCCTTAATACCTTCTGAAGGATTTGTCCATCTTTGGGACTAGATAGTTAACTTTCAAAGAGAACTTATTTAGGTTTTTTAAATACACACACAACCTAATTTCCCCATTTTTTCTTACTGTTACAAAATTAGCAACTAATTCTGAGTATCTGACGGGGTGATTATTTTGGCATCTAGCATCTTCCTTACCTATTTTTCAATGATGGGAAGTAGAATGGGTTTAACTTGCCTCATTTTTTGTTTAAATGGCTTAATATCTGGTTTAAGGGGAATCATATGTCATATCATAGAGGTATCATTTTCAAATCTTCATATCTCTAGGAAAAATCATCAAGATATTCTTCGAAAAGAGTTGCATACCTCTGTTTTTCTCAGCATTCAAAAATTTGGATAGCTTGATATACCTTGGATCTCCTTTGGTTCCTAGGTTGAAATATTTAACACCTTCTTTCTTTGGGTGAATTGCAAGATTGATAGGAACATCATTTTTATCAAAGAGGTTCTCCAATAGGACCAGCCCATTTGGGATCAAGTTATTTTTTAATTGCAATACTTTTTGATTGGAGATCTGGTTTGTCATTTCTGAAGACGTCTCGAACTTTGGTTGAATATAATCTTCAATTTCTTTTTCGTCACCCTGATCAATATTAGTGATTGAAAATTCATCCACCATTTCCAAAAATATATTGGTTTGCAAGTCATCCTCAAAGACTTGCTAATGTTTAACATTATCTTGAACGGATGGCATGTATATCATCTCAACTGCTAATGTTTAACATTATCTTGAACGGATGGCATGTATATCATCTCAACTTCATACTTCAATTTTGGTTTCTTTGGATCCTTGAAAGTACTTGTTTCCTGGGCCAATGAGTCAGCCTATTGATTCTCACCTCTGGGAATAACAGTTATGTTAAAGGCCTCAAAATAATTATCTATCATATTCCAAACCTGATTCCTTTAATCCCTCATATTCAGACGTCATGTTTGATATATCCCTTTGGTTTGATGCAAAACCAATTTTGAGACTCCAAAAACTAATAGCTTAGTTATCTTAATGTTTTTAGCAGCTTGAAGACCAAGAATAAGAGTTTCATATTTTGCTACTTATTTTTGGTTTCAAATCCCAATTCATTGAACAATGAGATTCTTTCTCCTAAAGGAGAAATTAAAAGGACATCGGACCTTGATTCATCTTTGGTTGAGGATCCATCAAAATAAATCTTCCAAATGTTGTCACTATTGATCTCAGGGACCAGGTGCATATATGATTCAAAACAACCATCCTCAAAATCCTAGTTTATTGAAAAAATGCAGTCGCTCCCATTCCTCATCAATGGAATAAAGAGGGTAGTTTTTTGGACTGTTATGATCACTTATTACATATGTGAATTTGAATTCTCTATACAATTGTCTAGTTACCCATGCAAACATGGGAACATTATCATACTTCATATTCATTTGAATTGTTCCCCCCAATTTCTTGGTCCGACTTCTTGATAGTACCATATTGTATTTAGTAGGTACATCAGCTACTACAACGTCCATCATGATACTCTTTGTTGGAAACTGAGTTAGTGTGACTACTAGGTTTTTTCTCATTCCCACACACTTGACCTTTCTAGAGTTGAAACTATTCAAATCTTGGTATGGTCTAGCTATATCCAACCTTATCTCTTCCATGTTCAACTTTGGCATAAAATTATGTGAGGCGCCTGAATCCAACATGCAATTATGTAGAATTTTGTTATGTATTCTTAGGGTCACATAGAAAAGAGTTGTGGTCTAATCCTTCTCATAAAAGTGGCATCCACATTGGACCATAGGATACTTGTCAAAAAGGTTGAGGGTATCTAGTTGGTCTATTGGAATAGTTCTACTGAACAATTTGTCAATATGTTTTTGATGGATAGTTTTCTTTGCTAGCTCAGCCAAAGAGACATGAATCTTAATCTTTCCTAGTTCATGTTCAAGATTGAAAGATGGAGCAATTATGTCTTGTTCCTTTTGGCCATTCCATAGATTTTTGGGCATAGGCTTATTAGTTTTCTTGGTAGCATGGGGATTCATGACTTCGTTGGTTTTATCCTTTGATGGTAATTGTGTTTGCAAAATTTTGAGGTATCATGATTTTAATCTTTTAGCTTGTTTGTAGGGTACCACTAATACATTTGGGCGGATTTTCCATGAAATATTTCCACGTTTTGAACATTCATGGATTAATACTTCATTTTTTTTTATCATGGCAGAAAAAACGTGGCAATATCGACGTTTTTAATTTTTGAGGAAATTTCGTCTCTATATCGATGATATATGGCTATCTTTGCACACCTGCCAAACCAATGCCAGCTTTCAACGGCTCTTGGTTGTTTACGCGCGAGTCAACTCATGCATTTTTGACACATTTTCTATAGTTGCGACAAGGTTCTTGGTGATTGATTGAGCAGGGATTGAGCCTGGATTTCTTTATCAACCATATCCAAAACTAGAGAGATCATTCATACTATGCAATAATCATCTGGTCGTAAATTCATAAAAGGTAAGCATGCATCCATTTTTGGGGGATACAAACTAACATTGAGGCTCAAAATAACAGTTGTATTCTTTGGGTCATGTACCTTGTGAATGAATTTAACAACCCTGCAACTCCCTCCTTTTATTTAAACCAGAGTAATTGCAACAAGAGGGTCCAGTCAACAATGACTCTAGCCAATTCATTTTTTTATGGACCCGATGCTCCACTAAGCTATTGTTCATTGACACAATGTTAATCACTTTCCACAAGGACAACTTTCATTTGGACCATTTGGGCCACCTAGTGTTCCAATGCCCAAACTATCAAGGTCTCCTTGTGAGTAAATCAAAGGCCATTGCACAACACTTGTTGGCATCAATGAAAACTTCAGTCTGTTAGGCACAATGCTCACTGAGAGGGGGGGGGGGGGTGAATCAGTGAACTAAGCCTTCAACTCAATTTCAACTTTTTCTACCAATCTTATATCATTATTTCACAATTGCTTCAACAACATATGTATCAAAGAACAATATCAACTAGGCACATTCCATTCATCAATTAAACACATCACTATCAAGACATTGCACAAGGGGCACAAGATATAGTTTTGTAATCTTTATATAAGTGGAGACTTCAATATCCAATATGGGCTACAACCCATAAGGTGGCACCACCCACCAAAATGGTTCAGTCAGCTACAACTGACTGGGATGCTACAACATCCAAACAAGCTTCAACTTGTCAAAAGACCAATAAGTCTTCCCCTAGATCCACCCAACCTCCCTATACGAATTTTATATTACAAATTACAATTGATACATCAGACTCTTCCAAATATTGCCACAGGCACACACATCAAAAATACCAATCAGCAAGTCTTCATTATGTACTCAACAAGTCATTCAACATACAACATACTACAGCCTTGTCTCAACTCTGTCCATACACCATTAGTATCTTGTCTTCAGTACTGTCCACATCAGCATATAGGCTTCCAAACTGTTTAATTTAACACTTAGACAAAATTGTTTTTAACTTGTAAAAACAATTTTTCTTCTACTTTGGTAGATTTATTTCTCCCTCATGTGATCACCATAAGGAAACCTACAAGCATGGATAGATAGCCATTTCAACAATGAACAAGACCATATCACAAGATAAATCTATTGACACACACACAACCTCTGGCAAGCATTTCAAAATAAGTTCTCAACCTCTTTTGAACATCAAAACATATTTTTTCCCATTTTGGCACTCTTATTTCACACGTGTGAACACTCTATGGACACCTGAAGTCATGAGCGGATGGAAAAATTACCAAAGAATGGATCCATGACATTTGATAAATTTACTTGCACAAAGATAGCCCTTGGTGGACATTTCCAACTGACCTCCCAAACTCCTGTTTTAACACTCGGTCAATTTTCTTTTGTTCTCACTGTGCAAAATATTATTTTTCCTATTTTTGGCAGATTGATATTTTGCATATGAGACCATCATAAGACAACATGAAGGTATGGTTGGATAGTTAGTGCACCAAGGAACATGCCTATGCTACTTGATGAATTTTATCATCAAAATAACCCCTCCTTGTGGGAATTTCAAAATTCCTTTTCAATTTCCTGAATCTAACACCCAATTTTCTTGTGTTCTTAAAATGCAGAATAATATTTTTCTTACTTTTGGCAGATTTATATCTTTGTCATAAAAGACTCCACAGGATAACTAAGACCATGGTTAGATGCACCCATCAACAAGCTATAGCCTAACACTTTCATATTATTTTTCTCATCATCGTATGAGATAGGGCGGCCATTTCCCTGAGGCCACTGAGGCAGTTTTGCCAGTACTGGAATAGTGCAAAACAAACTAAAACTCTGTTTTGGCAGACCATTATCTTTGTCATCAAACATCTTCTTTGAGAAGTGAGAGCATGGTGAGATATCCTATTCAAAAATTTGTAGGATGATAGATTCATATAATTTTTATCATACACCTATAAGGTACGGAAGGAATTTTCCCAAGGCCACATGAGCCAGTTTTTCCAACATAGACAATTTTCTTAGTCTGGTCCAATCTGCCTAAAACACTGTTTTTGGCAGGTTCATAACTTCTTCCTCAGATACTTCCAAGACAATCTGAAGACATGGTCAAGTAGGAAAAATATCACTCTACAAGACCCCCATATGGTGCGGGCATTTTCATCAACACACAATTTGTGGCAGGCATTTTCTTAAGGCTACCTGAGCCAGTTTTCCAACACTTACGTCATTTTCAGGACTTTCTCCAAAATTTATTTTGAAACCTAATTTTGGAAGAATCATAAATTTTTTTTTAGACATGATTAAAGAGGAATAATACCATGGTTATGTATACAAACAAACACACTACAAGACCCCCATGTGCTGCGGGCATTTACTCTAACCCATAATTTAGGGCAGGCATCTTTCTAAGGCTACTTAGCCATTTTTGCTTGCTCTGGCACAAACCCTTGTTTTGGCAGGTCCATAAATTCTCCCTCAAGCACTTTCAGAACAAACTGAAGACATGGTTAGCTAGGAAAAACAACAATATACAGGACCCCCATGTGGTGCGGTCATTTATATTCTCCTATAAATTATGGCGTGCATTTCCCTAAGGCAATTTTTACTAATTTCACCATACTTGGTCATTTTCCTGTTTTTCACCAAATTACCATATTTGTCCAAAATGATTGTCATTGATGTTGTCATTTTTTTCTTTATAAAAATTGGTATATAATATACTGCATTTAGAAATATACTTATATCTAATGTATTTGACAAGTTACTGTTTGGTATGGTGTAGCCTAAGACAATCACTTGTCACTACAAGGATTTTTCACTATGAATGAAAATGAAAGGAAGCTTGCTCAGTTTAGAGCGGCATTATAAGCGAGGGGAGATGGAAAATTTTATTGCCCTTGCTCTGATTGCAGGGGCTTGCAAACAAGAATAATTTTAATAACGACAGCTAAAAGACATTGTAGGCAGAAGGGGCACACCGAAGGGGGTTATGAATATCATCCCTTGGTAAGAGGCTATTCAATTTTTAATGTATTCTCTGTAATAGTCATCATGTCATGAATTTTAGTAAAATGTCTTTTCGTTTTATTATATGTTCTATAGACACTAATTTTACTACATTGTTTGTAAATATATAGACAATTCCCCCAAAATGTCCCCTTCTAGAGAGTTATCTGCCAAGTACTAGCATAAATACTCATTTATAGGGTGACGAACATCTATATCAGAATATTGAAGTTGATCAAGTTCTTAATGATGATATGGATGGAGATAACGTTAGTGATACAAATCAGGAAGATGAGATACATAGATTGATCCAAGACACATTTGCTGCAATGGATGAGGACAACCAGGATGATAGTCATGATGTTGATCCTCTACTCGAGAAGTCATGTCAACCTCTTTATGAAGGCTCAAAAAAAATATTCTATCTGTTATATTGTTGTTAGTGAACTTGAAGGTTTTGAATGGTTTATCAAACACCTATCTCACACAGATACTAAGGTATATAATTTGTTAATTATTTATGTCTGCATGTTCACATGTACATAAAGGGTTGACTTTTTTCCTATATTGCTATTGTTATCTAATTTGTAAAGTATGGATGCGATATTGATGATTAATATTGTTTACATTGACTTATTCTTTTGAATTTTGTAGATTGCTAGGTGAACTTCTATTACCAACGTCAAATATTTTACCACACACATATCGAGAGATATATGTGATTATGAAAGAATTTGGCATGGAGTATCAAGCTATTGATGCATGTCCTAATGATCATATCATATAATATGGACAATATGCATTATAAAATGAATGCCCACAATGTCAAGCAAGTAGGTATCGAACCGATAAAGTGACAAAAAAAGTGCCACACAAAGTTCTTCATTATATTCTGATAATTCCACGTCTCTAGCGGTTGTTCAAGTGTCAAAGTATAGCACAGTTTATGGATTTCCATGCAAAGAATAGAATTCAAGACGATGTTCTTCGAATGCCTGTAGATGGGTCTGCATTTAGGTACATCGAAGAAAAGTGGCCAATTTTCAAAGAAGAACCTCGTAATGTTAAACTTTCGTTGGCAGCTGATGGTGTCAATCCATTTGGAGAGATTTGTTCTACCTACTCAGTGTGGCCTGTTTTTGCTATAAAAAATAACCTTCCTCCTTGGATGTCGGTCAAGAGAGAGCACACAATGTTGGCAATGATTGTTCCAGGTATTTTATTAATTTGTATTTTTTTACTTGAAAGTCTGATCACTAAATATTTCATTTATTTGTTTCGTGCATGATAATTATGTCTTTTATATATAACGACATATAGCTAAATATAATTAATCATGTATGTTGGACCAATTAGGTAAGTACCAGGTTAAAGATATGAACGTATATATTGAGCCTCTTATCAATGAGTTGTTTAATTTATGGGCTGGCATCACTATATATGACATCTCTAGACCAATAGGGCAAAGCCGATTTCAATTCCATGGAATACTTGGATGGACAATTCATGATGCTCTCGGGTTAACACATTTTTGTGGTATATTGTTACTTTATTTTGTTATTTAATATTATATATATCTATTGAAAATATCATGCATTATTTTAAATGGTAATTCTAATTCACTACACTAATTCATATATCTTGTAGGTCTTCAAACAAAGGGTAAATTTGTATGTCCAGCTTGCAGTCCCAGGATAAAATCTCGTCATTCAAGGAGATTAGTAAAGGGAGTGTTTGATGAGTATAGGCACTTTCTGCCTAAGAACCATAGTTATCGAACTACAAACAAAGAAAAATTCAATGGTAAAGAAGAGAATGGAAAAAAACCACGAAGAATGACACCTCACCTATGGAACTTGGAATATAATAGAAATTGTCAAGGTATGCCAAATTATTTATGTATGGTTGGAATATTGGTCAATACTTAGCCAAATTTCTGAATATGTAAAACAATATTTTTCCTACTTTGGCAGATTGATTTCTTGCACATGTGACCATCATAAGGAAAACTAAAAGCATGGGTGGATAACCACTTCAACAAGGAACAAATCTATGTCACCCTATGAATTTTATTAGCACAAGGAAATTGTTGAGTCTGGTTGTCATTGATGTCAAAGGAGGTCATTAATGACAAAAGAAGTGTTGATATGGCATGTGTGATGAGGTTTAAAAACACATGTTGTTTTCCTAATGTCTCATGATGTCATTTTTACATTCTGGTAGTAGTTTGTAACAGTATGATAATTTGGGTATTTTGACTAAGTGTTGAAAAACTGCCCTAAATCAAGTGCCTTATGAAAATGGCCACCATAATTCTTAAGAAGAAGAAAATGCCCTCCATGAAATGCCATCCCATATTTTTTTGAAATACATATCTGACCATGGCCCTATTTCTCAGAAAAAATTCTTGAAGAAGAAGATACAGGTCTCCCAAAAGAAGGATTTTTGGTCAAATTAGTTAGAATCGCTCTAGGGAAATTCCTGCCATAATTTGTGGGTTGAAGAAAATGACCACACCACATGGTCATCCTGTAGGTGTATGTTTTTTCTACCTAACAATGTTCTCACATCGGTTTGATAATGCTTAAGGAAGAAGATACGGATCTTCCAAAACAGGGTTTCAGGTAGTCTTACACCAAAGTTCAGTAAAATGCCCGCCTAGGGCAAATGAAGATGAGTATGGGAGTGAAATCAGCATAGGTGTGCTCAGTAAGGTGTAATACGTCATCTAGTATCATTATTTTATGTTTTGGGTGAAATGAAAAATCCACCTTAGGTTTTGGACAAATTGTCTAAGTATGGAATTATTGGTAAAATCTGCCTAAGTGGCATCAAGGAAATGTGCGCCACCTCTCATAGGATGATGAAAAAAATTATATGAAAGTGAGAGGATATAGTATGTTTGTTGGTGCATCCAAATATGGTTTTATATTTCCCAAATATTCTCTGAGGAGGAAGATATCAATCTGCCAAAAGTGCCTCTCACCTTCATTTGCACTATCCCAGTAAAATGTCCGCCAAGGTTAGATGATGAGGTTGCAGGAGAGAATATTGGCATGGTTGATTCAGTATGATATTCCTCACATTGTGGATGTCTCACTCTCCAATTTTGATGAAAAAAATAAAATCACCTTGGTGACTTAGGGTTTGAAGAGATTTGTCGAAGTGTCAATAAGCAGTTTGGAAGACCACTTTCAAATGCCTGCCAGATGTTGGGTGTATGCCAATAGTTTCATCAATTGGCATGAATTTTTTCTTTGTTGAAATGGCTATCCATCCATACTTTCAGGATGACTTACAATGGTCCCATATGCAAAATATCAATCTGCCAAAAGTAGGAAAAATATTATTTTGCATATTGAGAAACACAAGAAAATTGCCTAAGTGTTGAGAAAGGGATTTTGAGAGGTCGTTTGGAAATGCCCACCAAGGGCTGTCCTTGTGAAAATAAATTGATCAAATGTCATGGATCAGAGTCCACCTGGACCAGTTTTCCAACACTTAGCCATGTCCAAGAATTTCTCCAAGGTTTATCCTGAAACCCTATTTTCGCAGACTTGTAAAAGTTTCTCCTTAGAAATGATGAAGGAAAACTGAGACCATGGCTAGATATCAAGTTCAACAAGCTATATCCTGATATGTTGGTGTGGGCATTCTATTCAAACCATGAATTATGGTGGGCATTCTCTTAGAGTAGTTTTGACTACTTTTTCATACTTAGTCAATTTCCAAAGTTTCACAAAGTTGTCATATTTTTCTAGAATGATGTCAGATTACAACATTGACTTCCTGATAGCACCAGAACACCATTATTTGTCTTTCCAGCCTCACCATACATGCCAAATCATCATACTTGACATGTCATTACTTCCTTTGTCATTCCTTTGTCTTTCACTGAGTTTACCCTGCCATCATGTCTTTGGTTATCCTTTTTTCATTCACTGAACTCCTTTGACATCAATGACAATCACATTCAACTTTTATCATATATTATATAAATCTTTGTTTTTTCTTAGTGAATTATGTTCAGCGCGGTATGTACCTATATTGATTAATTAGTGTTAATTTGATTTTGTTGATGTTTCATGAATGTCGTTAAGGCACGAATGGGCTTCCACGGGGAATGAAAATTTAACCAATGCAATTCAGTAGGTTGTCATACTACGAGCACCTACAAATAGTTCATTTGTTTGATACAATGCATATCTGGAAGAACATAGCATAATTGTTATGGCAAATATTAGATGGAAGGATTGACAAAGAAAGAATTGGAAAGATTTGTAGTGACATCCAAGAAGCTAATCACGCATTGCAAAGTGTGATAATTAATTCTTGTTGGTAATAA
>LPNX010340808.1:239338-288398 GCA_001517045.1 Pseudotsuga menziesii | reverse complement strand
TGAGCGAACCATATTCATTATGGTTCTATTCATTCTTTCTGCTACACCGTTTTTTTGAGGATTGTAGGGAACTGTAGTCTGATGTGCAATTCCATGTTGGCAAAGATAATTTTCAAAAGCATTTGAAGTGTATTCTTTTCCATTATCAGTATGAAGTGTACCAATTTTTTATTGTGCTTGTTTTTCAATCAATGCATGAAAGTCTTTGAATGTTTGAAATGCTTCTGACTTTGTCTTTAAATAGTAAATCCAACACATTCGTGAGTAGTCATCAACAAATGTCATAAAATACTTATTCCCATTTGCTGAAGGAGTTGGCATTGGGCCACATAAATCAGAATGCACTAGTTCTTATTTCCTACTTGCTTTGAAATTAGATTCATGGAATGGCAGCTTACTATGTTTCCCTAATATGCATGCATCACATGTGTTCTTCTCTTTGGGAATGGTGGGCAAACCAAATACACCATTCTTTCTCAACAAACGAAGACTGTTATAATTTAGATGACCAAATATTGCATGCCACAATGAGCTAGATGACATATTACCTTCTCCATGCTGAGAGAGGTAGGCATAGTTCTGAAATCTTGCGGATGAACCCTTGAGCTTCAGTAGCTTTCCATCTTCGTATCCAGTCATGATGACTTGGTTGTCAGAGGACTTTCTTATTTCAACGATTCCATAAAACATGTGGATGGAATGGCCTTGCTGTCGAATCTCCACCAAGGACAGCAAGCTCCTCTGCAACTCTGGAAGATAAAGGACATTCTTCAACAAGAAATCAGGGAATCCAGGCATCTTCAGTCGAATGGTGCCCATTCCCTTTGGTTTAATACTTGATTTATCTGCAAAGTAAACTATGCCATCTATTGATTCATTAAGTTCTTCAAAACAGTCTTTTTTAAATGTCATGTGTGATGTTGCACCAGTATCAAGCAGCCAACAATCTTTGTAAGATGAGAGTGAAGTCATTTCATTAATTCCAAGATTACAATGTGCAACAATACAAGAATCAGAAGATTTAATAGTATCTTGGTCATCTTTCTTCTGGTTATGTTTGTCTTTGATGGAGTCCCACGAAGCCCAACACTGAACTGAGTCTTTCCACACCGCTTGCATTGCAAATTTGATCTTTTGTTGAAGTTATTTCTGCCCCCTCTGCCTCTGAAGTTTCTTCTTCTTCCTGGTCCTCTCTTGCTGCAATCTCCCTTGGAAGGGTCTTTGGATTGGTCTTTGCTGGAAAGGTCAGCACCAATACTAGATGCCAAAGATAGCATCTTTACAACTGTTAGTGTAATTTACAATAATGAACTTGATATGACAAAGAGAAATAGAAAAAATAAGAACCTTGCAGGTCTACAGTCTCTGCCAAGGTGATTTACAATCTCAACTTCAGGTTTTAAAGATGATACAATGACAAAGAAAATATTACAACCAACAGTCAACAATTATCTCAGCTCTTCAAAACTTTATACAGTCAACATGATGGGTAGTGTCAGCAATCTCCTTTCATGAGATCCACGCAGTCTTCACGATCAATTGTAGGTCGCAGCAGTATATGGAGAAGATCGCAGTCGCAAAAAGCATATATATTCAACGCATATATTCAGCTCCAATATAGATTCACGCAGCATATATAGATTCAATATATACTCAGCTCATACAATAGACTCACTCTCCATGCAGCATATATACAACTCTCCATGCAGTAAGCTCCACACATGCAGCTCTACTCAATTTTGATTATCTTCTTGCAGGTTTTCAAAGTATGCAGCAGTCTAGGGAGACCACCAGCTCGATTACAACAAACACTAACAATGTGAATGAAACTTACAGACTCCACGCAGCTATATACAATCACAGGCCCATACAACAGCCTCACCATTTAGCCACACCATTCATAAATATGAAACTATTTCACTTCACACTTCACGCAAAGTCTAGGGTAAATTTAGGGTTTGTGTAACCAAGCGATCACAAAAGATTTACCTTCACGCTCATGAAGAGAACAGTCTTCACCCAGTTGAATGAGGGCGTGAATCTTCACCTCCACGCACTTGAGAAATAAACTTCACGCACAGGTGGCAACTACTTGGTCGATGGGCAATCACCAGCTCTTAGCTCCACGCTAGTCTTCACGCTGGTCATAGCAATACTAATCACACAGTCACGATTCAGCATTCTCCTCCACGCTGGTCTTCAAAGTTATAGCTGCCATTTGCATAGCATTTTTCTTCTGCGGTGCCATGAGCTTGGAGGCAGAACAAACTCAAGAAATCAATTACTTTAAATTGGTTCTGCAGTGGCCGACATCTTATTACATTATGAGAATGGGTCGCAGCTCTTACAACATGAGTCGTAGCTCTCACATTTCACAAAATATGGGTCGCAGTTCACAAAATATGAGAGTAAATGGGTCGCAGCTCTCACATTTTACAAAATTTGGGTCGCAGCAATATATATGTATATATATATCAATCAACAGTCTCTTCTCCACGCAACATCACAACGCGGGCTCTTCACGCAGCATACGCAGTCTTCAATCTTCAATATCAGAGAAATAATACCAATATCACATATATCAGTCATCAAGATACCAATATTAGTCTGATATCTCAGTCTTCATAACGCTGGTATTGTTTCTCAATGCAGTCTCACTGCAGCCTCAAACTCAACATGCAAGAGGAGGAGGGCTATTCATTCAGCTAAGAAATTAGGGTTAGGTATACACTGATAGTTATACACCAAACTTATGAGCGTTAATTCATTTGTAATGAAAAACAGTAAAATTGAGGGCACGTAGGCTGGGTTTCTCATGCCACCGGCAGACTGACGGAGCAGGCAGTCTGGCAATGGACTGGAAAGCAGAATGCTAGGACTGAAAAGGAAATGCAGCAGGCAAGAGTTATGGCAGGCAGGCAGTCAAGCTCTGATACCACTTGTTGGTAATAACTCCCGATTCAATTCTATTCATGGCCAAAAACATTAATTTATACATTACAATGAGGCGGTTGAGAACCAGCCTTTTCACCTTCCCATGCAACTATTCAAATTCCTATTTATTTATTTATTTACAATAATCCTGATGGATTATATTCTAACAATTCTAATGGTGATGGGCATCAATAGAATATTAGTCTTCTTTGGTGCGTGATGGAGCAACAGAGCAATATTGTAAAAGAGTTCATTAGAAAAATCAGGTTTCCGACGGGGTTTTCGTCTAACATAAAGAATATCTTAACGAAAAAGGTGATTTTGGTGGGGTTAAAACACATGACTGGCATACATTCATTAAGGTAATTGTGTGTTTTTAATATATTTCCTTATTGGTATGCACTATTTTATTAATTTTATTCTCTTATTTGGAAATAAATAATAATTATGTGTTTTTTGATACAATATGTTCTACCTTTATCTCTCCTAGACGACTTTGACAACAACAAAAACCAAATTATTTATGTTCTTGGAAAATACATGAGGCAAGTAATGTTTTATATGGAAAATGTACTTGGTTCGTGATTTGTAGCGGAACTTATTGACATATTATGTTTTTCCTGCAAATTTTATATATGGCTTGATATTATTTTATTGCATCATTTGTAGGTGGCTTTCCTCAAAACAAATCCATAAAGAAGATATATGGTATTGGAGGAGAGAAATTCCTCAACTAATGTGTGAAATGCAACAGTATCTACCTTCAGCATTTTTCAATGCACAATAACACTACCTCATACACCAAGTTGAGGAGATTGAATTATGTGGACCGGTACACACAAGGTCGATGTGGATGGTGGAGAGGCAATTGAAGTCATTGAAGGATCTTGTTAGACAAAGAGCACGTCATGAGGGTTTTATGGTTGAGGGATATATGGTATATCAATGCATGGTGTATATTAGTGAATATCTACCTAAATTAGCAAAAAATATGAATGTGCCTCGCATTTGGCATCTCAACTCCATCAACAAATTTGAAGGGGAGGTCCTATTGGGGAAAGGTACGATAAGGACCATGAAAGGTAATTATTAGATTTTGTGGAATTAATATATTACACATGTATTTTTCCAATTTTATTTTATCATACTTATTTGTTATTTTTTTATTAATCCTGCATATTCAATTGTATTAAACTATGCGTCTAATGATATCTAATTAATGATAGTGAATTGTTATTTTTTCATATAGTTTCTCGAGTGTGGGATGATTTACATTTATACATTGCAAACAACCTTGATTGATGGATCATTGGATAGAAGATTGTGAAGAATGCTTCGGTACGTTATCATGGGAAGGGGTCAGTAAGATGATTAAAACAGCTCATTGTCATCGACATCAATTTCCTGATCTTACGTTGCAAAGGGAAGTTGATTTAGCCTATGGTTTAAAAGATAAAAAAGAAAGTAAATTGTTTGCCTGCATTTTTCTAGTAACTTCCCATTTTTTCAATGTATTTTGTTTGTTTAAGTTTTCAAATATATTTTCTAAGTCCTATATGATGTTTATTAATTCACAATGTATTTTTTACTTGTTGTCAATGTTGCAGTTGAAACATCACAAGGCTATGTGGTGTAATGGTCGTAAATTTTGTATCAAAATGTTGGATGATAAGATGAAAACCTTAGATTGTGGGATAAATGCAGTGTTTAAGGTCACCATTGTTTCCTCTAGAAGTGACAGACATCCAAAAGAAACTGAGAATAGGTACTATGGACATTTGGAGGGCATAATTGAGTGTGATTTTAATTCCTTTAAAATAGTTTTGTTTGAGGTGAAGTGGTACAGGCTACGGATGCATGAACGTGATCATGAAAGAACTGTTATTGAGCATGCTAATGGATTTACCATGGTTAATACAAGGGCATTTGAACTAGGTACAGAGCCTTATGTTATTCCAAGTCAATGTGAGCAAGTCTTTTACTCAAAGGTACCAGGTAAAACAGGTTTGGCATACGTTGTTAGATACGATCCAAGAGGAACACCAGTAAAGTATAATCATGCAGATGATGAAGATAATCACGAAGAAGAGGATTATGATGATGATTTATATCAGGAGCAAGTGGCTACAGTCGATGTGTTAGATGAAGAAGTTGAAGGGGTTGATCATCCAAATGTAGTAGACGACGATCTCATTGATGATGTCGATGAATATATTAGCGAAGATGCCATAGGTGATGATGTTGATGTGAATGAGCCTTTCATCAATATGTATTATGAACCAGATCCTGATACAGATGTTGAGTTGGATGAAGAAGAAGATGAATGATATTTAATTGTTGAAGATTAGAGGCACGTGTTTATATCTTTTATGTCATGATGATCTTTAGGTTTTTATTTCCAAATGCCTTTTCAACTTTCTGATTTTAACACTTAGCCAATTTTTTGTTCTTAATATGCAAAATAATATTTTTCCTACTTTTGGCGAATTTCTGAAAAATGAGTCTCAAATATCCCTTCATATCTCTCAATCTGTGATACCTGTGTAAAAAATAAGAGAGGTTTTTGTGTATGACGATCATGATGATCGATGCGTAGTGCAAGGGTATGGTGGGGGCTCTAGGTGCTTGGACTCCACTAGTAGTCACCAGCCTAGAGCCCAAAATGACTTGTCAGGCTCCCTACCTTTTGGAAGAAGCAATAATGATCGTTGATTGACATTTTTAGAAGATGACAATTCGTCGGTTTATAAACATATTTTTTTAAATTGTTTGCATGACGGTCATATGTGTGATCGTGGGCTTAAGAATTGCACGTTATTTTGGTTGGTATTAAATATTGCCATTCTTATCGGATTTTTGGCATAATGCCAGTTCTGGAGGATCACCAAATCTAGTAAAACTCATGCAAAAAAAATAAAGACAATTACTTTGCATGAAAACATGGTTAGAATGAATCATTCATGATGGAACAAAATTAAATAGACAAATTTGTAATGTTTTTATAATTTTTTTTTATGAAGAGGTGTGATAGTTATGAAGAGTTAAATAGAATTTGTGCAAAGTGCATACCCAAGCAAAGCATTGATTTGTTGCTGAAAACCTCTTTGCAAGCAAAATTTGTGAGCTTGAAAATCAGTCTGCGGGGAGAATTTGTGAGCCTGAAATACAGTACGCATGCATCACCTCACCTCCACTTCGAACCTGGATAACCATGGCCAAACTTCAAACAGGGGCATCCAGCATGACGAATGCAGCTGAAATGCAGGAATCCTCCTCTGCAACCCCAATTGAAACACAGTCGTCCACAGATGATAGGGTAACAGTAAAAAAATTCCAGGAGAATTCTGATACCGGAGAGATGCAAAGATGTGGCCACCAATTATGGAAACTATCCTAAGGAAAGAAGAAGTTTTCAAATTTTTGTGGGGAATGTTTAGTTATGTTGATGAGGAGATAAATGAGGCAATTTTGAAATATGATGCTAGGAATATGGAACTCATAATTTTTGGGAAGCGGGTATACCTCGACCCTGATTTGGTTTCCCGAGTTACAAATATTCCACGCAGAGGGGGAGCGATTTTAAGCTCAAGGAAAACCTCAGGACAGGAGAAGAACTAGATGGCCAGTAAAATTTGTGGGCGAGAAGTAAATGTTCCGAGTAATGGTGTAAAAATGCAAGATCTCCCTCCTGGAATATACAAAACTTTAATTTAGATTGTCCTTAGGACAATTCTGAATCATCACAAAGATGACATTTCAGGTGAATGTATGTGGGTAGTGATACATTGGGTGGAAGATATACCTGTAGATATTCCTTATCTACTGGCTAAGAAACTCCACTATGCCCTGCAAGAGAGTCAATTAAGGAAGGTTAAATTTAGTTTCTTGGGCACACTACAAAAAATTATTAATTTATGTCGACCCCATGCTACTAAAACAGAGATTGGTGATATCAACCATCATGGAAATATATCTTTGCTAAAACCACCTGTTCATAACACATACGTTAGGAAATGTAAAAGCAGGGAACATAATGAGGAATTTCCAGTACAGTATCCTCAGCAGAATGAGGAATTAGTACAATATCCTGAGCACCATGGGGAATTACCATTACACCCTACTAAAGAGAATGAGGAATCGCCAATACAAAGTCCTGAGCAACATGGCGAATTATGAGTACAGTATCCTGATTTGGTCACAAATGATGAAGTTCGTGCTACCATAACTTTGAAAGATTTTAAGGGGCATGTAGATAGAGGTCATTGGGAGGAGGTGACAGGCAATGAAATGGAACAAACTACTGCTTACTTTTCCATTTCTCAAATGGTTCTTGATAGAATTCCTCCTAAACAGTTGGCAATTGAGTATGATTGTTCTTCTAAATCAGAATCAGGGGCTTCCGCTATGTGTTTAGACATTGCATAATATAAGATTGATAGTAGGTACGTGTTCATCCTATATGATAAAATGGAACATTTCAAGGAACAAGCTTCCTATATATGAAATTGGGCGGAAGAGTGCTTGAGAAAAGATGATAATATTTTACAATGCCTAAAACAGATAGCAGTGTTGCAGAAGACAGTTGTGGATAATCAATTCAAAGCGGACAGAATTATAAAATGGAAAGAAGAAATGGTTAAATTATTATCCAAAGAAGTAGAAAAAAAATTGATGATGCTGAAAAAGAAATTCAGTCCGTGAGGGTTGCGTATGAAGAGGCTTTGGAAAAAGCTAATGCTGAAGCGAGTGAACTCAAAGAAGAGTTGAAAAAAAGACCACATGTTCTCAATGTACCACCAACGAGGATAGAAATGGGTTCTTTACAGGTAATGGAGAAGAAAATTAAAGAATATGAATAGGTAGTACAAGAATATCAGTTGAAGTTGAAAGAGTGGAAAGGAATCCATGGAAAAAAAGTTGGAGAATTAGAATCAATAATTTCCAAGTTGAGAAAACAATTTCTAGGCAAGCTGATCACAAGCTGATAAGCCAAAAGGAACAAGGTTAGCAAGGATATCTGGAAATTTAAAACTTAGAAAAAAACGTAGAGGAAAAAAAATTTCCAGTGAAGAACGTGGTGAAGGTGAAGGTAAGGGTACCAAAGGAGACAAGGGTAAGGGTAAGGGTAAGGGTAGAAGGAAAAATACACATACAAGTACAATGTCCTTAGAAGAGCAAGAGAAGTCATTAGAAAGTCAAGAGAATATGCTACAAGAATGCTTCTCAGCGAGCCTTGCACTAGGTGATTTGTATGCCTCATCACCGTTACATAAAGAAATGAAAGAGAAGATGGTTGGGAAAGATGCAAAAATAAGGGAGCTGGAATCAAAACTCTTAGAAGGTAGAAAAGTTCAGCATTTGGGATGTGATATGGAAATTCAAACACTTAAATCCACAATTGCTAATTTGGAGAAGGAATTAAAAGGGCCAGTTCCTGTGATGACTGCAATTCATGTCCTTCCTAATGAGACAGAGTCGAGGGAAAAAGAGCAGGAGAAAGAAATACATAATCTGAAACGTGAATTGACTGAAGTTAAAAATCAGTTGAAACATACTAGAGAGAAATTGGAGGTCAAGGAAGAACAGGAATCAACAAAGCATGAGAAAAATGTGGAAATGTTGAACAAAATGATGGCGGAAAAAAATGTTTTGCTTGAAAATTTAAAAAAAGTTTCATAGAGAGTTAAAGAGCTTGAAAAGAAATCGCAATAAGTGCCTTGTCCAGCTCCAGAACAATTAGAGTCTTCTACAAAAGGCAAGAGAGACAATTCAGATTTGTCTTCTGCTCAAGAGGATGGATTGTGACCATCTCTGAAACATGCTAGACATGTATAAATAAATGTATATATGTATTTATCGACAGTTAATGAAAAAAAATATGTGTATGATGGAGTTTTGTATTTATTGGCATATAAGATAACATTATAGAGAATTCATCTCCGAATCCAATGTTTTCAGTGATCAATACGAGACTTCTTGTAGGTTGTGAAAGAAAGCATCAATCTCTTCAAAATAAATTAAATTTATGTATGTCAATTAAATAATAAACTCTGTTTTGTTTATGTCTCTTATTTATTTCATCTTTTTTTAATTAACTATCTGAGCAATATCTATTTAAATCTCTGGCTTGTGCAGGCATCTGAAAAACTTGTTTAGTATATATTTTTAAGCTATGTGCGGGCAAACTCATACGTTGTGTGAACATGATTGTTTTTCAACATGGAAGGTTTATTTTTCACTCATGTGACCTTCATAGGGAAAAATGAAACCATGACTAGATAAACACTTCAACAAGGAACAAATACATGTCATTTGATGAATTAATTCACACAAAGACATCATCTAGTGGGCATTTGAAAATAGAATTTTAAACTACAGATTTACCACTTGGACAAAATTATAAAACCCTAAGTCAACATGAGGGATTTTTATTTTCACCAACTCCTGAACCAATGATACTAGATGATGTAGTACATCCCATTGAGCAAAACCAAACTGATTTCCCCTTCAGACTCATCTTCTTTTGAGTTGGGCAGGAATTTTACTGGACTAGAGAAAAACAAGCCAAAGGGCACTTTTGGCATACTGGTAACTTCATATTCAGAGAGTTTTTGGACAAAATAATGATGTGGTTAGATGCACCAATCAACACTCTAGAGACCCATACCCTCAGAACAATTTAATACATCAACTACTGGAAATGGCGGGCATTGTATTGAGGTCACTTATGCATTTTTACCAGAATTTTTATCAAACCCTAGGTCAACATGATAAGATATTTATTTTCATCCAATTTGAGGTGTGAGACACCCAATGGGTAGATTCCAACATGGTAATTCCATCAGGACCACTTTCATCCTCTGAAGCTTCTTTGTCTCTCCTCGGCGGGCATTTTCTTCTTCTAATGAATTATTGTGGACATTTTCATAATGCAACTACTTTAGGGCAGTTTTTCATCACTTAGTCAAATTCCCAAAATTATCATACTCTTGAAAACCACTATCAGAATGTAGCAAAGACATCATGAGACATTCAGATACCATCATGTGTCTTTCCAACCTCGTCACATCATGAGACTCATATTTTTGTCATTTGACCATCACTAAGCAAATTGAAGGTATGGATGGATAGCCAGCCCACTATGGAACAAGACCTTGTCACCCTTAGAATTTACTGAGAAAACCTGAGCCTCTGGAGGGAAAATCAAAATATCTTCTTAACTTCTTTTGATCATCAAAACATATTTCTTCCTATTTTGGTAGACTCCTATTTCACATGTGTGAACACCCTATGGAGACTTGAAGTCATGAGCAGATGGAAAACTTACCAAAGAATGGATCCATGACATTCGATGAATTTTATTGCACAAATACAGCCCTTGGAGGGCATTTCCAACTGACCTCTCAAACTCCTGTTCTTAACACTTAGTCAATTTTTAATACTTTTGAATATGCAAAACAATTTTTCTTCTATTTTGGAAGATTGTTATTTTCCTCATGTGGTCACCATAAGAAAAACTAAGAACATGGAAAGATAGCTAGTTCCTCAAAGAACAACCCCATTCCCTCAGATAAATTTATCACCATTAGGACAATCTCTAGAGGGCATTTCCATGAAGCCACTTAGGCAGTTTTGCCAGTACTGGAATAGTGCAAATATGCCTGGAAGGCACTTTTGGCAGGTTGACATCTTCCTCCTTAGAGACTATTTGGTGAGGCAAGTGACATGGTTGTATGCTCCATACAACACTCTAGAGACTCACATTATCAATACATTTTTCACATCATCCTATGAGGCATGGCGGGCATTTCCTTAAGGCCACTTGGGAAGATTTAACATCAATTCCATACGACAAATTTCTCAATTTAGTCTAATCTGCTTAAAACACCTTTTGGCAGGTCCATAAAATTTTCTTCATCCACTTCCAAGACAATATGAATACATGGTCAGGTAGGCCGAATACCAATCTACAAGACCCCTATGTGCTGCTGTTATAGCTGATTTTACCACTCCAGGTGAATCACTCTGGTATGGCCTTCCCCTGTCCCTCTGCAGACTCCTTAGACCCCTTGGACCATTTTTTGTCCTTTGATGTTTCCTTGACCATCCCTAAAAACATGTGAAAATTCATATACACGACTTTTAAACCTCTAATCACGTATATACACGGGTTTGACCCCTAAAACCGCGTACATCGGGATGTGTACAAACTCCAAATCCTTTTGGAGTTTTCGTTGACATGGATCTGACTCACTTGACTCCTGGCCTTCCATATGCCTTGAGATTGCTCGAATACGACCTTTCATTACCCCTTTGAAAAGCTATATAAGGAAATCTTTGATACATTGAAGGCATATGAGAGAATTGAGAGCAAAGAAACTATAGTCCATTGTTGCCGGAACTTGTGCTTGAGTTTGCATCCCTTTGTCCCTTGGAGCACTTTTGTGTTCTTCCCAAGCTTGCCTTTTGCTTGTGAGCTTACTATCGAGAGATGGAGGATTGAGGTGGTGGAGGCCCAAGTGGGGGATTCAGTTTCTTCGATTCACAGACGTGACAATAGAGGTTGTATCCATTGTAATCTCTAATTTTATATTAATAGAAATATCTTTTCCTGTCCAATAATGTATGTTTGAATGAATATTTTATCCATGGACGATTTCAAATGCTTATACATTGTTGATTATATATGCTAGAATAGATCTAACACCAATATATATAGTATGTTTGTATTGTTTACTTGTGGTTGAGGAAGTGATTTATCAATTCAAGCTGAAGTTGGAAAGCTCAACAGGGAACTACTTCAACCGTCCAGAATAAGGTACGAGGTCTGATCCTTTAGTGTTAGATATTTGATTTCAATTGCATATTGGAAAGGATTGATTTCTGGAGTCAAGCTGTCTGTTGTGGTACCCCAAGCCATAGGAATTTCTCTCCGTAACAGAATTGGTGACTCCCTGGGGAGTTCCTAGTATTTGTCCTTTGGGGGTTTTCTATCGGCATTCAATGACTTTGAATTGCTCTTTTTCTCTTGTTTCTGTGTCGGGTCTAGGGGCATGTTTTCCTGGTAGTGTCTGATTGGTGTGAATTTTATCTCAACTTGTCTATTTGCCTTTATTTTTATGCACCTTTCTTCCTGTACGCGAGTTTTTAACTCACAGTCGCGTATATACGCGGGTTTCACTGTTATTTCCGTGTACACACGCAGGTTTACTGCGAACAGTCGTGTATGCCCTTAGTTGTGCCTTCTAGAGGAATATGGATGGTTGCTGGGTGAATTTTGATGATTGCTGAGTCTCCTTTGATACTGCTAGAGTTTGTATACACCCCTATTTCTGACCAGAGACATTTTTTTTAGGGTAAAATTTCTTTTTTGAAGAATGTTCTTGTCATTGCATTTTCGATTTTTTGTTTTGGGATTAGTGCATTAGATTATTTTACCTTAGTACTTTGCTTGAGTGCTGCTTGAGTGTGCTTGCAAATTCTAGGGGTTGTAGAGCCATTCTTTTGCTTTTATATCTCATTTTTATTTCAAAAAATCCAAAAATATTTGCTTATCATCATGAATTGCATATTGCATTTTGCATAGTACTTGCACTAGATTTGCTTTGGAATATTAGTCAGGATTTCATATAGGAAAGATTGCACCTATCATTCGAAGAAAATTGTGCATTTCACATAGTAGCATACCCTATTTTTCATGGACAAAATGCATTTGCATTGATTGTTAGGTGTGCATTTTACTTCATGTTGTGTCATAACGCCATTAGTTGCATGGCCATATACCTCTTTTGAGTAATAAAGCCAATTAAAATCAACGCTTAATTAAAATGAACTACACTATTTTATTTGATAGGGTTCACCAACAAGATTAGGTTTTAGGGTCTTGGAATAGTTCATTGTGAGTAAATTCTCCAAGACCACTAAACAACAACATGTATGTGTCTGTCCAGGTGAGTGTGTGAAATTCCTTGGTATAACCAGTGTTTCTCAGGATCCTCCTCTCAAAAGGGAGTTAAGCACGAGGTAGTGTGAGCGGTTATTGATTGGGGTGCCCCCTAGTCATAACTGAGTAGCACCAGAGATATTTCCAGGATTGTATTCGTATCTGGGGGCTCTTTTGAGAGTTTCGAGATTTGCTACCCTGCCCATACGATCAATCTCGCCTGCGATTGTCCGCTTGAGCATTGATTATATTGAGGTGACCTTAGTGGACTTACCTAGGATATCGAGGGGGTACTCTACAGGGGTTATTCTGCGAGTGTCCCAGCCAGGTTGGGGTCAGACAACACAGTCGCTTTACGCGATGAAGCTGAGGGCCACAATAATTGGTTACGTACCTCCGCTTGTTGTGTATGGGAGTCTCAAGCCTCTCCTAGGTGAGACATACCTGCTTCATTCGGGAGCTCACTTATCCTACCCTTGATTGCTTGTGGTTGGCTTTATATTTTATTGGTTATTGCTCTGTGCACGTTAGCTTACCTAGGGTTTGCGTAGATAGAGAGTCTTTTATTTTTTGAGTCATTGTGGATTCGGGTGCGGCTCCTCACCATTCTTGTCATTTAGCAAGACTTTTGCCTTCTACATCTCCTTCTCCTTTGGGAGAGAGAAATAGACAGTCCAGGTGGACTATTCACACATTGATTCACACACCATGGGAGACCATATAGAAGGTATTCCTGAACCACCTTCTCCCATTCATGTGGAAGATGGGGAGTTTACTCCTAACTATGATCCTTCACCTGATTTGACTGAGTTAGGTCCTATGATTTCTGAGATAGGAACTTTTCATGATAGGCCTACTTACTCTAGGGTTGATTCCACATTGACGCATCGCCGGTATGGAATGTCAGAAGATGATGAGACTCATTTTGAACCTGCGAGCACCAGTTATGGTAGTTATAGTATGTCTGGTTTTCCCACACATGATTTGGCATTCCATGTCGAGTCTGAGTTTGAGCCTAACACTATGCCTAGGGGCACTCTCATTCCTTACCATGCGGAGAGGTTTGGGAGCACAAGTCACATTGCACCTTCCATCCCGGCAGTGGAAGCTACATCGCATATTCCTCCTAGGTCTAGGGTTAGTGATCCTATTAGGATACCGGATCCGAGACAAGTGACTATAGGGAATGACACATACATAATTACATAGGTCTCTTCATCCTTTGTCCCTAGTTCTTCAAATGTTCACCCTCCTCCTCATTCACGTGGTCCTTCGAGCCGAAACTTTGCTACGAGTCATGTCCGTACTGCGGTTACTAGACTAGTTGTGTCTCAGGTTCAAGTACCGCCCATTGTTTCGGGAGGTCATGCTCATACTTCTAGAGTTCATATTATTACTTTCGGGGTGTATGTTCCTACTTCCGGGATGTATATTCCTACTTCCGGAGCATATATTCCTACTTACAGAGTGTCTCATGGGACATCTCATGGGATGAATTGTGGACCTTATTATGGGACGCAGTATGGACAAGGTTCTTCACCTCATGGGGGTAGGTATCAACAACTCACTTACTCTCCAAATTACGGCTTTGTAGCTTCGAATAGTCAATGTACACCACACTATGGTGCTTCCATGCCACCTTATACAGGTCAAACAGGAGGGCACTATGGCCAAGGGCATGGTGGTTATGGTAATCAGGCCTATACGAATCAGAACTATGAGGGAGCGGTCCATCGACCTAATCATCCTAGGCTCCCTTTCCTCGCAACGCTGAATCTTCCTGACTTGTCGAGATTGATGAACAGTCCTGTAGCTCATGACCTGGCTTGGCCGGCTATCCCTACTAAGCTTCCCTCGGACATACCCAAATTCGAGGGCAAACCGGGAGAGGATCTGAGCGAACATGTTACTACCTTCCACCTATGGTGCTCTTCAAATTCCTTACATCAGGACTCAATCCGTTTAAGGCTATTTGAATGCATCCTTACAAGGCCAGCCACAAAATGGTATATAGAGCTACCTAGGGGGGCATTCTCTTTGTTCGATGACCTAGCGATGACTTTTCTTAACCACTTCTAGCTACCAGTGCATTATGATGTTGGTACAGAACTCTTGTTGACATTTCGGCAGGATAAATCCACACATATCTCGGATCATATCCAAGAGTGGTGTAGATGGAAGAGATTGATTAAAGCCTTTATACCGCCAGAATTCCTCCTCGAATGGTTCCTTAAGTCATTATTTCCATATATAGCGAAGGATGTTTCTACATCCGGAGTGCAAAATGAGGAACAAGCCATTTTTAGGGTGTAGGAACTAGATTTGATTTATGCTCAGTTCAGTTTGTTATATGAGATCATTCCCAATGCTCCGCGTTCTAGTTTCGACCCCAAATTTAAACCTGGACGACATGCCGATGGCATTGTTGGTTGTGCGAGTGCTAAACCTACAGATTCGATTGCAAAACAAGTTAGTCAATTGTCAATCAACCAATCTACTTCGGGACAAGCCACGGCTTCGTCTCAACCCACCCAAACGGCGAGTGTGCTTTCAGTGCAATCGTCGGACCAAAAGGGTAACTAGCAGCCCAGATGGAATAAAAAGAAGGGTAAGAATAATCGTAAGGGTGGGAATAGGAATGAAAATGCTAATAATAATGACAAGAACACATGTAATGCTGGGGGGGACAAGCAAGCTAAATGTAAGGTTAAGTTTCCTTGCAATTTGTGTAAGGAGGATCACCTCACTTACTTGTGCCCTCGTATCGATGAAGCCTCGAGATTCTTAGCATAGGGCCCAGCTGTGCTGACTAACCCTTTACCTCACAATCAAAATATGAACTTGAGGACCCATGATCAGTCTGGTGGTGATCAAGATCCACCGGAGGGTAGTGGTCGTGGTTGCATTAACATGGTACGTGCTGCGAAAGTTGTGACCTGTGCGAAGGACCATGGTTCGTCACAACCCAACCCAGGAAAGGAACCTGATCCACCAGGGATTCCTTTGTGTATTGAAAAACCTGTGGATAAACCTGAAGCTGCACCTCGCATTCCTAAGGGAATCCTTAAGCATTCGGGGCACAATCCTAATGCCCGAGCCGCCTAGAACAATTCTGTTGTCGAGGATTTGGGCCACACTCCTTGTGCGATGTCTGCACTAGAAGTACTTCAGAGTTGTCCTTCGCAAAGGAAGGCTTTGATTTCTTCCCTTGGTGTGAATGATGATAATTCTTCCTCCATGATTAAATTTGAAACTGCAGGACTTCAACCTTGCTTGCCTTACTATGTGTCTCTTTTGATTCACGTAGAATGTCTTAACATGACCATCAAGTGCACTGTGATTGATGAAGGCACAGTTGCTTCTGTGATGTCTTTATCGTGTTGGAAGGGTTTAGGTTCCCCTGAGTTGTCTAAGTCTGCGACCATGTTAACTGCGTTTGATGGGAGATCATTTAGGCCGCACGGAATTCTCCCTTCCCTTAAGGTCCATTTAGGAGGGAAGACCATTGCGATAGAGGTCGAGGTGGTTGATGCACACCTTGACTACAATCTCTTGTTGGGTAGGAATTGGATGTACAGTATGCAAGCCATATCTTCTTCCCTATTCCGCATTGTATGATTTCCATTTAATGGGAAGATAGTTACGATTAATCAAACATCATTCAAGAATCTGTCAGTTACCGCATCTTCGGGAGCTTCGATCCTGATTGTAGATCACTCTCAACTGGCAACTGGGAGTGTGGGTGTAGGCATGTATCCATCCCTCATGGGAATTTTTAGTTGTCCTGCACCTATCCTTATAATAGGATCTAGTTCTGGTGAGGCTTCGACATCTATAAGATCGGTGTCTTTTCGCACAAGTCATATGGAAGATCCTTGGATTCTTCCTACACCGAATACTTCGATTGATCCCATCGTGACGGACGTGCCATTTCCTACAACTATGATAGCTTATCAAGCTAATCTTGAGTGTGTTGCAGAGCCTAGTCCTTCCTCTTCGCGGACGGAGGAGGAGGACCCATATGTGCTGCCTGCATGGGTAGTACAGTATTCTCACGTGCACGACTGCCTTGATAGTGTTTTTCCTTCAGAAGAAGTGATTATTGAGGCCATGTTGGGAGTTAAGCCACCATGGGAAGAGCTCCATCATAGATCTTACTTTCTTCCTGAGCTTAGCCGCTTGGAGTGTGAGGACTTTATGGAGGTTCTTAGCGAGATAATTGGTAGTCCCATGGTTCCATTAAGCTCTCTTGGTCCGATGGCTGATGGGAACATGGAAAATATATCTCCAACGAGTCCTATCAATATCTCTCGTGATCCTGGAAGGATAGAGAATGTCTATATTGGGGCAGAATGTTCCCATGCTAAGATTCAAGAATACGCTGATCTATTTAAAGAATTTCGTGATATCTTTGCTTGGTCTTACAATGAAATGCCAGGTATCGACCCTCGCATTGTCGAACATGAGATTAAGACTTATCCCAACGCTAAGCCTGTTCGACAACGGTTGTGTGCGTGAATCCTAGGAAAGAACCCGCGATTAAGGCAGAGATAGAAAAACTATTGAAAGCCGATTTCATCTATCCCATTCCCTTGACGGAGTGGGTTTGAAACCCCGTTCCGGTTGACAAGAAGCAGGGAGCGATCCGCATATGTACTAATTTCCATGATTTGAATCATGCCTGTTCTAAGGACAATTTCCCCACACCATTTATTGATCGGATATTGGATGAGTGTGCAGGTAGCAAGGTTTTTTCCTTTATGGACGGCTTTTCTGGATATAATCAGATGCAAATTAAACCTGAGGACCAACATAAGACTGCATTTATCTGTCCTTGGGGAACTTTTGCATATCGGAAAATGCCTTTTGGCCTTAAGAACACTGAAGCTACTTTTCAGCGGGCCATGACCTTAATCTTCCACGATCTCAAATTGATTATCGAAGTATTTTTGGATGACCTTGCTGCTCATTCTCGTATGAGAATGCGTCATTCCTATCATTTGAGATTGGTATTCGAAAGATGCCGCTATTATTTGGTCAGGTTAATCACAAGGGCATCTTTTGTGTGAAGTCAGGTCACTTATTAGGATTCATCGTTTCTAAAGAGGGTATAAGAGTCGACCCTTTGAAGGTTGAGACAATACTTCAGTTGTCTCCCCCGAAAAATATTCATCATCTTCAATGTTTGCAAGGCATGGAAAACTTCTTACGGAGGTTCATTATCAATTTTTCCAACTTGACTAGAGGATTCATGCATCTTTTTAAGAAGGACACCACCTTTTGTTGGGATGAGCGAGCCCAGGAGTCCTTTGATGCACTCAAGCGAGCCCTAGCATCGGCCCCGGTGATTAGTCCCCCAAACTATAGCTGTGATTTCCTACTTTATGTCGCTACATCCATGGAGACGATTGGTATGGTTTTGGTTCAAGAGGATGAGGAGCTCCAAGATCATGTCATATACTATCTGAGCCAAAATCTTATTGACACGGAGATCCGTTATTCTCATGTTGAGAAGCTTGCATTAGCTACCATACATACGATTCAATGGTTGAGACATTATATTCTCCTTTGCCAGACCTTGGTTGTAGCCCATGTCAATCCGTTTCAATTCGTCCTCACTTGAAGGATGATTGGGGGAAAATATAATAAATGGATTGTCATCCTACAAGAATTCGACCTCGAGTTTGTTTTGGCAAAATCGAAAAATCGTTAATTTTTGCAGAGCTTATATCGGATTTCCCAAGCGAGGCTGAGGAGTTGGTTTGTGAAGATACATTTATTGATAAGCACATCTTCTTAATCTCAACTTTAGACCCATGGTATGGGGATATCATTATATATTTACAAACATTGAAGGTCCCTACTCACCTCTCATGGGATGAACGACGACGATTACGTCACATGTCTAAGAATTACCTCATAGTGGATAACGCTTTGTACCACCATGGGTTAGATTCCATTTTTTGACGTTGTTTAACTCATGAAGAGGCTGAGGTGGTGCTGAATGATTACCACGGAGGGGCATGTTGTGGTCATTTATCTGGGCTTTCTACAGCCCAAAAAATCTTAAGAGTGGGTTATTTCTAGCCATCGATCTTTAAGGATTGTGTATATGCGGTCAAGAGGTGCCACCCTTACCAGGTGTTTGCACGTAATATGCGCTCAAAACCTAACCTGTTACATCCCATCATCACCGCTGGTCCCTTCACTAAGTGGGGGCTTGATTTTATGGATTGCAACCCAGCTTCAGCTAGGGGGCATCATCATATCATAGTGGCTATTGATTACTTCATGAAATGGGCTGAGGCTATGCCTATAGTTAAATCCGATGGTGAGACAGCTGCGCACTTCGTATTCAACCAAATTATTACTCGGTTCGGAATTTCGAAAGAGCTTGTCACTGACCATGGCTCGCACTTTCAGAATCGTATAATGGAAGATTTGGCATCAAAGTTAGGGTACAAACAAGAGCATTCCTCCTCTTACTACCCTCAAGCAAATGGACAGGTAGAAGCAGTGAATAAATCACTCAAATCCATTCTCCAATGAACCATCACACAAAGCAAGAATAATTGGCACATTATGTTATATCCTACTTTGTGGGCATATAGAACCACTGCTAAGACTGCCACGGGTTTTTCTCCATATCAACTTGTACATGGAGTGGAGTCGGTATTGCCAGTTGAATGCAAGATTCCTTCATTGAAGCTAGCTATAGAACTCTTACCAAACACTTCACCATTGGAGGAGCATTTGGTCCACCTTGAGCAACTTGATGAGCAATGTCGAGATGCCTTGGTGGCTCTAGAAGTAAATACGATAAGTCTGTCTGTCCAAGGAGGTTTAGTGAGGGAGACTTGGTCCTTTTGTGGGATCAACTAAAAGAACCCTTGGGGGCAGGAAAGTTTAACCCCATGTGGCATGGTCCTTACATCGTCAAACGTGTGTTAGAGAAGGGCGCTTATGAGTTAGTGGATTATGAGGGAACGGCCTTGGCGGAGCCTAGAAATGGGCTCTATCTCAAAAAGTACTATGCATGATTTTCAGCCAAGGCTGGTTATTGTATATTATTGTACAGTTTTGCATAGGTAGGTCTTTTCTTATAGTGATTGGGTTTGTGATTAGTTTCCCTTTCTTTTGGCAGATGTCAATGGAATCTTCCACCTTCATAGGATTCGCGGATGGTGCGAGCCATCACACTCAACACTCAGCCTCTACTGCTTGGGTGATTTATACTCCTATGGGTCAGGTATTGTCTTCAGGAGGCGTATGCTTACGGCCATATTCAAACAATGTTGCTGAATAGGGTGCCGTTATTGAGCTTCTACAGGATGCCATTTTACATGGCGTTCTCTCTCTTGAGGTACGTCTTGATTCGGAGTTAGTAGTGTCACAGCTTAATGGTTTGTACCATGTTAGAGACTCGACATTATTAAGAAGATTCTTACGTGTGAGATTATTAGAACTACAATTTGACAATATAACATACATACATATTCCAAGAATTAATAATCAAGTTACTGACTCATATGCTAACTACGTGTTAGATTGGCATTTGTTTCATACACAATAAACTCATCACAAACACAAATTTTTACACATGTAAATAAATAAACCGATCATCATAAAACTTTTTATATACATCCAAAATGTGGTAATACATAGTGTGATAATACAAAAATGGTGCTCTCGAGCCACCAAAATATAATACACGGTAATACAAAATGTATCACTCCCAGGTATCTAAGCTTGTGGAGGAGGAGGGGGGTTGTGATCATGGAATGTCACCACAGCTTTAGCTAGCTGTCGAAATAATCGCACCCATGCTCGTGGTACACCCACCACCTGGCGCTGCATGGCCTCAGGCAAGTCCTCGACTTGCGCCATGGGAACTCTATGGGTCAGCCTCACAAAGTTGGTATGAATGCTTTGGAGCATCCGCTACGCATCTACACCCATGATATCGTCTCCTCTTCCCCTCTGTCTATGATGAGGGAAGCCTTCAGGCTACCATTGTCCCACATCTGCATGCAAATGGTAGATGTCACTATGTATTGTCACCCAAAAAAATGTCTTTTGATTCCACATAATCAGAAAACACAAAAAAATTAAATAACTCAAAATTTTTAAAGAGAGGGTCGAGATTCGTTACCTATGTCACCGTATGCCGATCCTGGTGGTAGAGGCATGTTCGAGTCCCCCTAGAAATCTATCCCCGCATAGGGGTAGTCATCGATGGCAACTATTTGTCGTCACCACCACAAAAAGAAATCAGCTGGATAGGGGTTGGACACCCTACCTCCACCCAGTATGCGCATCGCATCCATCCAATGTTGTTGGGTTGGATCTTGAACCCTGTGTAGAGGAACGTCAACTCTAGGGCTCAATCCTGGAACACGCTCGAAGAAAAATGTGCTCAGTATGCTGTTGAAACTGAAGTTTCACACTCTGCCCATCTTACACTCACTGAGCTGGTGTTTCATGTTTCCCAGTAGTGCAGTGCTCCAGTCATATACCATGGGTCTCATGCACTCCACTGCATAGAACATCAGAGGCCAAGAGGCCTGGTGGAGTGAATCCAAGCCTGCTATCCTGCCCAGTTTCAGTAGGATGGCCTTTAGGCCCAACACCTGTATGGAGTTAATTGGGATCTGAATCCCCACCTTCTCCGTGTTCGGATAGTAGTACACTGCAATGTACTCATCTATAGTCAAGCCACCTCCGGGCCAGCGAGAGCGTAGGTTCACTACTTCCCCCTGTCGGGAAAGTCCAGTAATAAAGTATATGTCCTCCACCTCTATGGTGAGGGACATCCCATCTATTTGGAACGACTCTGAGTCTGGATCCCAGTAGTCCACCAACATCTGCAATAGTCCTGGTTTGGTCCTTAAGCCACCAAGACACCAAAATTTGTAGAGCCCACATGCACGTAGCGCTTGTTGAGCCATTAGATCAGCCCTTACTACCTCTTCTACATCACCATGTTCACGATCTCTCCATTCTAGGACCATCCTGCAGAAAAAATTTGAGTTTTTCCCATTAGAACACTTGAAAAACCTTAAGCGTGGCCGCATATGCAACTGTTTTCCAAACAACTGCGTATGTACGTGACTATGAGGGAATTTTCTGCATATATCCAGCCCTATACGCAGAAAAACCCTCAATTTTCATGTGGGCCGCAGCGCCTATTTTGGAATGGCCTAGAAATCCAAAAACACCATGGAATTTGACATAAATTGCATCAAAATGGAAGAGTAGAGCATGGGTAAGTACCTGGAAAAAATGGTAGTGGATTCTGTCAGTTGGATCTCCTGGAATTCGCTGTGGAAGTTCTGAGCTCAAATGGGTAAAAATTTCAATTTTTTTATAATGTTTTGAATTTTTTACTATTTATAGAAATTTTTCAAATTTTTTCAAATTTTTACCCCCTTTCCTATAGTTTGGACCGTTTCTAATCCTTTTGGACCATTTTTGGACTAATTTATGATGTCGAAGACCTTTTTGAGTGTCGTTTCAGCCGTTGGATTGACTCGTTCGTGCCGATTTAAGGTATCATGTCTAAACTGGCATATAGGTTATGCTTTATCATCGTTTACATTTTTCATGACCTTATGACCGTTTCATTATAGCCTTAGGTATGAACCCACTCTATTATGTCACGGAACCTTCTTGCTATTTTAGAAGTGGCATGATATGAGTGGTAGAGTTTGACCTTACATGGGTACCCTAGTTAGCGCCTTATTTGCATTTGGTGCCCATGCTGACATTTTGTCCCTTAGGGTGTGGGAGTCGATTGTATAGTATTGCCATGACATTTCGAAAGAGCCTCATACTCCTCTTGATATTTTGCTAGCCTATGACCCTCAGGACTCTCGTATGTCAAGTTGTAATTGCATTATCATGAGCTTTGCTTGCCTTATTGAGCCTTACGCTAGCTTCCCTGACATTGAGTTTCAGCCATATAGCCCAAGCTTGTCTCATCTCTAGCCATGCAGAGCCATTTTATACATCCTTTGCAGCTTGATTCCCTATTTTTTACCGGGAGGGGATTTTGTCCCAACTGTCGCTATCCTACACATGTATCCTTGCATTGAGCATAGGTATGTTCCATTGCTTGGAACTAGTTTGTTTGCCTATATGACACTCATCTCCTCCTAGTCTGTAACTATAAAGCAGTTTTATTCTTTTTCAAGCTTTTTAAATATTTGAAAAAGTCCAAAAAAATAAAAAAACCAAAAAGCCAGACAAGGAAAGATGGAATCTTTGGCAGCTGTCGAGTCATGTCGCCTTCGAATAGAGCACTGTATATCACATCCGTTGGTTGGGTTTATAGTTTGAATTTAGGAGTTGTACTCATTTATCTGAGTTTATCTCCACCGACTGGTTAAGCTTCCAGTCCCCATGGAACCTCTGTCGATGCCTCTTGTGTCACAGAGATGTCCCAGTTTTGTATATCGAGTCTATGCTGCCTTTATTTAAGTCACCATATGTTGTTATGCTCTTGTTCGAAGGAAGTTGAAACCTGAGTCGGCCATTCCTCACTTATCTTGACTTTGCATGTCGGCCATTCCTGGTACAGTTACTGGTTCGTGCACCTTATGATCGAGTCCTTCCACATTATACAACTTTGCTGAGTACCTCGTGTTGGATGATGGGGGATGCCTTAATGCCCTCCTTTCAGCTGATTTCATCCCATCGACTTTAGATCATTTATTCTGGGATTGGAATCTAGAGTCATTTTTGAGTGCCTTGAGACTTGCAGTCATCTGTGGCAGGTTCTCTCACCATAGACAGTCTTTGGGAATACATCAATGTCCCCTGATCGATGGATCCTCTCAAGTGTTCGACCTCAACACATTTATTCACACTTGTTAGTTTGCACTCTAGTACCTTGATTCCCATTTTCATTATCGGTGGGTGATCTCGCGTCTGTTAACGGTATACATCAATGACCGGTAATCAGATGATGGACTACTATGTTCGACATCGACACCTCTATTCACATAGTAGGACATGTACTCCTAGTGGTTTGTGTAGAAGACCTTCTAGATTGGTGGCATCTCTTATATGCTACCTCCTTGATCGTGCCAGTGTTCATGAGATTTCAGCTCTCATGACTTGATTCCAGTATAGGTCAGACATTTCTAGCTATTATGGAGATCTTGATCCATTGTATATCTTCAACCATTATGGAGATCATGATCCTTTGTATATCTTCATCATAGAGATTCTGATCTATGTATATTGTACGTGGCGATGAACACTTATGTGACATTTTGTATCATGCCTATTCATGGCCATTGTACTCTTATGTATCCGGGACTGCTATATGTATTTGCAATTAGGTGCAGAGCTGTATCATTGTACTATGCTGATGGGATGGCTGGTCTTCCATTTGGGATCCTTCATCACTCCACTTCTGGGATGGACTTATAATGTATTTCGGCCATCGTATGACCCCTCTGACCTCACAGATTAGGGGGCATCTGTTATAGCTGATTTTACCACTCCAGGTGAATCACTCTGGTATGGCCTTCCCCTGTCCCTCTGTAGACTCCTTAGACCCCTTGGACCATTTTTTGTCCTTTGATGTTTCCTTGACCATCCCTAAAAACATGTGAAAATTCATATACACAAATTTTAAACCTCTAATCACGTATATACGCGATTTTGACCCCTAAAACCGCGTACATCGAGATGTGTACAAAATCCAAATCCTTTTGGAGTTTTCCTTGACATGGATCCGACTTACTTGACTCCTGGCCTTCCATATGCCTTGAGATCGCTCGGATTCGACCTTTCATTACCCCTTTGAAAAGCTATATAAGGAACTCTTTGATACATTGAAGGCATATGAGAGAATTGAGAGCAAAGAAACTATAGTCCATTGTTGCCGGAACTTGTGCTTGAGTCTGCATCCCTTTGTCCCTTGGAGCACTTTTGTGTTCTTCCCAAGCTTGCCTTTTGCTTGTGAGCTTGCTATCGAGAGATGGAGGATTGAGGTGGTGGAGGCCCAAGTGGGGGATTCAGTTTCTTTGATTCGCAGACGTGCCGATAGAGGTTGTATCCATTGTAATCTCTGATTTTATATTAATAGAAATATCTTTTCGTGTCCAATAATGTATGTTTGAATGAATATTTTATCCATGGATGATTTCAAATGCTTATACATCGTTGATTATATATGCTAGAATAGATCTAACACCAATATATATAGTATGCTTGTATTGTTTACTTGTGGTTGAGGAAGTGATTTATCAATTCAAGCTGAAGTTGGAAAGCTCAACAGGGATCTACTTCAACCGTCCGGAATAAGGTACAAGGTCTGATCCTTTAGTGTTAGATATTTGATTTCTATTAAATATTGGAAAGGATTGATTTCTGGAGTCAAGCTATCTGTTGTGGTACCCCAAGCCATAGGAATTTCTCTCTGTAACAGTTGCGGGCATTTACTCTAACCTATCATTTAGGGAAGGCATCTTTCTGAGGCTACTTAGCCATTTTTGCATCCACTGGTGAAAAACCCTATTTTGGCAGGCTTATATATTTCTCCCCAAGAAATATTAAAGCAAACTCAAATCATGAATAGGTATCCAAACCAAATAGCTATAGGATGGTACCATGGTCCAGGCATTCTTCTCAAACCATGAATTGTGGTGGGCATTCTCTTAAGACTGTTGGGACCAATTTTGACTAATTATTCCATACTTGGTCAATTTCCTGATTTTCACCATTTTGCCATATTTCTCCAGAGTGATGTCATAATACAACAATGACTTAAACTTCATGCCACATCATCATCTATTCCATGCCATGTCATCATATCCTCCATATCATCATTCATGCCATGTCATCACCGCCTTTGTCTTTCCTTTGATTTTCATTGAGTTCACTCTTGCCATCATGTCCTTTGGTTATTCCTCTGTCATCACTGAACTCCTTTTGACTTCAATGCCAACCATATTCCATATTTCCAACATGATGGTGGTGGTGGTGATGACGACAACAATGATGATATATACAAGTTGAATGAATAAAGTATGTAGAAGCTTTTTTAGTAATAATGGCATGACCTGGATAAGAGTGTTTTTGGCATTCATGGCTAATGTGGATATATAGGTCTTCTGAAGTTTGATGTAAATATTTTGTTCTTGAAAGGAATGTTGAAAGTAAAGATATACATGTATTGTCTCAAAGGATAATTTCACAAGGAAGGGAAGCAAAAGATGTGAAACATGAAGAAAGAACTTAATGAGATGAAGGAATCATCTTGAGATTGGTACCAATGGATAGATGGTCATTTGATTAGAGATGGTCTTCTACAACATTAAGATGGAAACACGAATGTGTGCATCAAGTGGGTTGGTAAGAACATTTCTAATCTTAAAACTATATGTAGATGAAGTGATTGTCTTAATCCATGTTGAATGTTTTCAAAACAAAAATACCTAAGATGAAAAAATATGGGGAGATCCATTATTCTCTAGGAGTTCAAGTATAAAGAGATAAAAGGAGGAGGCTAATTCAATAAATGAAGGTAGATATGAAACTATAATGAGGATATTTATAATGAGTTAATGTTATCCCATATCCACAATGGAAGTTAGCATAAAATTGTCAAGAGACATGCATGTTTAAAGATAGAGGATGAAATAGAAGTGATGAAAATAGTTCCATACGAGAGTGCCTTTGGAACCCTAATGCATCCAATGGTTACTATGAGTGCTAATATAGCCCATGTTGTAAACATTATATTATTATACATTATGTAGTGGTTTTAAGTATATTTTCAAGTATATTAGAAATACAACAAAACTTGGCATCACATTTAGTGAGGAGTAAGAAGGATGCACGAGATTTGCTTGTTCAATATGGTGTGGGTTGGGAAGGAGACATAGATGAACATAAATCAACATTCAATGATGATGATGAAGATGATGGTGGTGGTGGTGGTGGTGATGAAGATGATGAACATGATGAAGATGATGATGAGGGTGATGATAAAATTGATGATGATGACGATGATGAAGATGTTGATTAGGAAGAGGGAGATGACGATGATGATGATGATGAGGGCGATGATGAAAATGATGATGATGATGATGAAGATGTTGATTAGGAAGAGGGAGATGACGACGATGATGATGACGACGATGATGATGATGATGACAATGATGACGACGACGACGACGACGACAATGATGATGAGGATGAGGATGAGGATGAGCATGACGAGGATGATGATGATGATGATGATGATGATGAAGATGTTGATGATGATGATGATGATGAAGATGATGATGATGAAGATGATGGTGGTGGTGGTGGTGGTGGTGATGATGATGAAGATGATGAAGATGATGATGAGGGCGATGATGAAAATGATGATGATGACGATGATGAAGATGTTGATTAGGAAGAGGGAGATGACGATGATGATGACGACAATGATGATGATGACGACGATGATGATGACGACGACGATGATGATGATGATGATGAGGATGATGACGACGATGGCGACGATGACGACGACGACGACGATGATAATGATGATGACGATGATGATGATGATGATGATGATGATGATGATGATGATGATGATGGTGATGACGATGATGATGATGGTGATGATGATGATGATGACGATGATGATGAGGATGAGGATGACGAAAATGATGATGATGATGACGATGCCGATCATGATGATGATGATGAGGATGAATATGAGCATGACGAGGATGATGATGATGATGATGATGATGAAGAAGATGTTGATGATGATGATGATGACGATGATGATGATGATGATGGTGGTGGTGGTGGTGGTGGTGATGAACATGATGAACATGATGAAGATGATGATGAGGGCGATGATGAAAATAATGATGATGATGATGATGATGAAGATGTTGATTAGGAATAGGGAGATGACGATGATGACGATGATGATGATGATGATGACGATGATGATAATGATGATGATGATGACGACGACGACGATGATGATGATAATGATGATGATGATGATGATGATGATGATGATGACGACGACGATGATGACGACGATGACGACGACGATGATGATGATGACAACGATGACTAGGATGAGAATGATGATGATGACGACGAAAATGATGATGATTATGAAGATGATGATGATGATGATGATCATAATGATGATGATGAGGATGAGGATGAGGATGAGGATGAGGATGAGCATGATGAGGATGATGATGATGATGATGATGATGAAGATGCTGCTGTTGATGATGATGATGGTGGTGGTGGTGGTGGTGATGAAGATGATGAACATGATGAATATGATGATGATGGCAATGATGAAAATGATGATGATGATGATGATGATGAAGATGTTGATTAGGAAGAGGGAGATGACGATGATGATGATGATGATGACGACGATGATGATAATGATGATGATGATGATGACGACGACGACGACGATGACGATGATGCTGATGCTACTGCTGCTGCTGATGATGATGATGATGATGACGACGATGACTAGGATGAGGATCATGATGAAGAAAATGATGATCATGATGATGATGACGAGGATGAGGATGAGCATGACGAGGATGAGGATGAGCATGACGAGGATGATGATGATGATGATGATGATAATGAAGATGTTGATGATGATGATGATGATGATGATGATGATGAAGATGATGATGATGATGGTGATGGTGATGAATATGATGAAGATGATGAAGATGATGATGAGGGCGATGATGAAAATGATGATGATGATGATGATGCTGATGAAGATGATGATTATGAAGATGATGATGAGGGCGAGGATGAGGACGATGAGGACGAGGATGAGGATGATGATGACGAGGATGAGGATGATGATGACAAGGATGAGGATGATGAGGATGATGATGATGACTCGGATGAGGATGATGAAGATGATGATCATGATTACCATGATTATCATGATGATGATTAGGATGAAGTTGATGATGATGATAAAGATGTGATGACAAGATCTTTACCTTGGTCTTCACTAAATTGTTCTGAGCTTTTCCAACATTATAATAGAATGGTTATGAGTGATTATTCACTCCTATAAAGAATGCACTTTATGGAACTACCAAACCGCTCAGTTTGGATCTTCCTCTTTTAAGACGTTGGACTAGGTCCATAAGTCTTAATTCTTCATGTGCACAAATCTAAGAACAAGAGGCTTCACAGGGCCCAAAAAGTTGTATTTTTTTTACTACTTCCTCATATCATATTGAATTGTCAGACTAGTCCTTGGAATGGGTGTTAGGATCAATCCTTAATTTTTCACTCAACTGGTTTCCCCCCTTATCACGTAGACGTCTTCATTCACTGAGCTCCCCCTAAAATTATGATGATGAAGATGATGATGATGATGATGAAGATGATGATCATGATAATGGAGATGCTGATGAATTGGATGACGATGATGTTGATGATGATCATGATAATGGAGATGCTGATGAATTGGATGACAATGATGTTGATGATGAATATGATGATGAAGATGATGATGATGATGACGACGAATATGATGATGATGATGACGACGAATATGATGATGATGATCAAGATGATGATGGTGATAACAAAGGCGTTGATGATGAAGGTGATGATTATGATGATGATGATAAGGAATATGATGAGGATGAAGAAGATCATGATGACGATGATGACGATGAAGATGATGATGATGATATTGATGAAGACGATGAAGACGATGGTGATGACGATGACAAGGATGATGATGAGGATAATGGTGATGATGATCATCATCGTTGTTTTCATCATCACCATCATCTTCACCATCTTCATCGTCATCATGATCATCATCGTGTTTGTCCTTGAAGGGAATTATGTGTAGGATCTCACTATAAGCAATGCAACCAATACAAATTATGACAAAATCCTAGTTAAATTAAATTAAACTACACTAAATTAAAAACATAGAGTTGTTTAACTATAATTAATTTAAAATGCAACAAAATATAAAATATGCAATAAAAAAACAAAAAACAAAACAAAAGATAAATATGAAAAATAAAAAAAACAAAACAAAACACAAAATATAAAATATGCAAATAAACAAACAAAAAAACGTAGAATTCACAAACACCCGCGCACTAGCTCATTATCAAAACAACAACGAACAAGTTCACTCCCGTGCACTAGTTCATTAGCAGCATCCAAAGCACTGGTAATTTGACGAGTAGAGTAGTGGTAAATTGAGGAGCAGGGGATACTAGTCCAGAGGATACCGGTGTTCCCAGTGGAGACAATCCAGCCACAGTCTAGAGGATAACAAAACAATCCGGTCGCAGTCTAGAGGATACCGACATTCCCAGGGGAGGCAATCTGACCGCAATCCAGAGAATAACAAAGGGCCCAATGAATTCTGTAAGCTCATTAACCCTAGCGGCATAGGAATTTGGGAAAAATACGTCAAATTTCTAAACCAATATGGATTCGGTACAGTAATACTGAAATTATAATTTTTTTGTTGTGCTACCATCGCTTCCATTATTAGTGGATCTAGTAAGGGTTTTCTATTATTGGAGAGTCTGAAGCTCCTCCTTAAATTCAGGGAAGAGACATATGGGTTGAGCACTGCAAGCTAGTCATGCTCTTGTATAATTTTATGAATTATGGCACAATTTGCAAGATTTTGTAATTTTATTCTATTTAATGGTCTGAAACAGTGTGCAGAGTCCTGTAGGAGCTATAATATGAACTGGTTCAACCGATTCTATCGAAACTTTGAACCTAAGACGTGTTTCTTATAATAATTTAATTTTTCTTTAATAATTAGTTTTACCTTGATTATGGCACAAATTACAAGATTTTGTTATTTTATTCTATTATATGTCTGAAACATTCTATAGAGTGCAAGCTTGTGTAATCTTATTCTATTTAATGGTCTAGAACAGAGTCCTCTATGAGTTATAATTTGAATTGATTATGTCGAAACTTGAATGTGAGACCTCTTTCTCCTTTAAAGACGCATTTAATTTTTCTTTGATGGTCAATTTTACATGGATTATGGCACACTTTTCAAGATTTTGTGATTTTTTTCTATTATGGATCAAAAACATTTTGTAGAGTGCCATAGGAGTGGCAATTATAATGACTGGGCACAATTCAACCTAAGGCCTATTTCTCCTTTAAAGAAGCATTTTATTTTATTTTTATGCTCACTTTTACCTGAATTACAACACACTTTGCAAGCTTTTCCCATTTACTGGTTTATATTTTGGAACAATGTATAGTTCCCTAGGACTCGTGGGCTATAATTTGAATTGACTCGAGTAAATTGACCCTCATACATATTTCTTCTTTAAATACACATTTGATACAAGTATTATTTGTCAATGACACTTATATCCTTTTTCCTCTGTTTGACATATACCATGGTAGTTAGTGTGGTCACCTCTGTTTGGCATATCTCAAAGAGTACGAAGGTTATCAAGAATATTGTAGCCTACGTGTGTCTTCATTAAACCCTCTACGAGCATTTCTTCCTTAAATATATGTTGTGTAATTTTGATCACATCATATCTTCCAAAATATTATCCTTAAATCCTTCTCAACATATGCAGAATTCCCTTTATAAATTTATGTTTATTAATTTCCTGTAGCTTACTCTTTTATTTCTCCAAGACTGTACATGCATACTTTTCTAACGTTTGGAAGACTTATATTTTTCACATCTTGGCCATCTTTAAACAAACTAATGGCATGTCTAAGTATCAACCTCAACTAGGAATAAGACCATGTCACCTTAAAACCTTACTGACAAACACACAGTCTCTAGCAGTCACTTTAAAATGGTCTTTCAAACTGCTCAATTCAACACTTAGTCAATTTTGTCAAACCCTATTCATTACTGCAACAGGAGGCATTTTGGCAGACTCGTATCTTACACATATGAACACCCAGAGGGAAACTAAGATCATGAGTGGATGCCTAGATCGTCAAAGAATGGACCCATAACATCTGATCAATTTATCAGTTAAAGAGCTGACTCTGGCGTGCATTTCCAAGTGGGCTCTCAACCTCCTGTTTTCAACACTCAGTCGATTTTTCATATTTTTGGACATGCAAGCTAATGTTTTTACCTCTTTTGGCAGGCTAATATTTTTCTCATGTGGTCACCATAAGAAAAACTAAGAACATGGATGGATAGCCAGTTCATTAAAGAAAATTCATATACCTTCTGATGAATTTATCATCACTCAGATAGGCTTTGGTGGGCATTTCCAAATGCCTCTTCAACTTTGTGATTTGACACTTAGTCAATTTCTTTAAACCCCAGGTCTCAAAGGCGATTTCAACTTTTCATCAAACTTGGAGTGTAAGACATACAATGGATGGAGGACAACTAGATGAATCCATTAAGACTAGTTTCATCCTTTAGAACTACTTTCTCTCTCATTGGTGGGCATTTTACTGAAGTATGATGTAAAAGTTGCTTAAGACCTTGTTTTGGCAGATCCATAATTTTTGCCTCAGGTAATTTCAGGTCAAAGTAAGAACATGGTCAGGTAGAAAACACAACCACCTATAGGATTCCCATATGGTATGAGCATTTCTTTCAACCCACAAATTATGGCAGGCATTCTCCTAGAGCAACTTGTCTAATTTGACCAAAAATAACTTCTTTTGGTAGGCCTGTATCTTCTTCCTCAAATATTTGTTTTGAGAACTGGTTCCATGGTTGGACAGACACTTCAACCAACTATGGGATGACAGGACATGGCGGGCATTTTCTCCTTCTTATTAAATATGGTGGGAATTTTCATAAGACTACTTCTTTAGGACAATGTTTCACCGCTTAGTCTTTTTCCAACTTTATCATACATGCCTATGCCCATCAACAGTTCTTTTGTCACTAATGAACATCTCTAGGATATGTCTGTCCACAATCATCAGTTCACCAAATGTCACCAATTATCCATTCATATATTGACATCAATGCCAACACATTCATCTGCCATATTGCCAACAATGATTCCCAAGAGGATGGAGATGAGAGGTTACCCATCATCATCTCAACCTAGATATGTAACTTATCCATTTCTAAAGCCTTAGATATTGCCATGTCATCATTAGTGCAACTCTCCCATTGAAGTGATGAGGATTTGAATAACATATCCTTTTTATGTGGTCCAATGCACGGGGTCTTCACTTAGTGAAACCATGCCATAGCACGTTCATTCATGGCATATGAAACAATACCCCTAATTTCAATAAATATTGGAAAATACCTCCCAAAATCATTTTTTTTAACCCTTCCCAATATGCCTTCCCAAATTTAAAAAAAAACATATTTTCACTATATATTGTAAGTATCCATTTTTCCATTTACATTTTCTATACCCCTTTATATATCTACCTAGTATATTGACATGATACCCCTCTTATGACCCCACATGCATTCTACAATGCACCTTGCTTCTTTCGATGTATATTTTGGATGCACATTACTTCACCCACAATGCAATTAATCAACCACATATCATTATGATTTGCGGAATCTAATGGCATAATGAATAGATGGGTGATCAATCTGTGTATGTCACCAAGCTTCTTGAAATTCTCAAGCAAGCCTTTTCCTAGCTTCCTTTCATCGTTTGGAACTTCTTTAGAATTTGAACTAGGGAAAAAACTGTGATTATTCTCTAAAAGTGTTAAGCATGGAGATATGTTCTCCCTTCCATCAAATCTTCTAGAAGAATATCCATATCCTTTTCAATCCTTAGACACATCTATTTTCTTTTGGTTCAATTGCCTGCCAATGTTATCTTTCTTCCCTTCAAACTTGTCTTCTTTGAGACAACCTACCTTGCTAGGAGTGCTTCTTAAATGAGGCCCAAATGAACCATATTTCTTCTAAATATGAGGGCTTGTCCCCCTAGAAATGATATTTGTCATCATTTTTTCATTCTTTTTCTTAAATCTTGGTCGGGATTTCGAGCTATATTGAAGAAATTTAGCAAAGACAGCCCTTCCTTTTTTTTCTCTTCTCAGAACTCCCTTCTCGAGGACCATTCCTTGTCTCTATCTTATTTTCAATTCTCATTGGTGTGTTTTTGTCACTGGATTTGTGTTGAATACCAATTACTTGGGATGATGCTCACAAGCATTTCGCAATTTCAATTCTGCTAGTTTTTGTGTAAGACGAGAGATTTCCTTCTCTAGCTCTCCAATTCCCATATCAATGCAATCATTTTTCACAAGGGTTTCATCTTTACCTCCACTTTCTTTGTGTTCAATTGTAGAATCATTGTTTGTGGCATCTACAAATATGGCAGGTCTTTTCCTTCAGTACACACAACAAGGGCCTCTCTCTATGTCATGGATGTTGGACCCTGGACTGCAAGGAGAGTGTAACAAGTGCTAGTTGTAGACTCAACACTGAATTCTCATTCTCTTGAGAGGAATTGATATCCTCTCCCTTGCCTTGGCATTTACTGCAAGATTAGTTACAGTAGGGGTAGAAGACATATATTTTCATTCACACAGATATTTTCTTCCTGCCTCACCTACTTTTGTGGTCATTAGTCAGACATTAATAAAATTATTTTATCTATTATGTCCCTCAAGAATTGGACTCCTCTGCTTGATCCCATGTAAGAAAGGGATAAATCCAACCTTTGAGGTCAAACCTCATTATATTTCATTGGAGTTGTGGTTTGAGAGGGATTTATCATTGATAGGTAGCAAGTTAGCAAGGATGTTGGATATAGATGAAAAAAACCCACTCTCTATATAGAACCTCCATAGCTAATATCTATGAGGAGATGAACCTGGGGATGGGATACCATAGGGTATTGTGGTCTAGGTGGGGAATAAGTCTCACCATTAAGAGATTGATTGTGTAAATATCCCTTTAAAGTGAGCAATTTGGATATCTAGATGGTAAACAAATTCATGAGACTATAAGCTGCTTTGACCAAGAGATTTTTTTCAACCCAAGTCTAGCAACTTGGCCCCACACAAATGATATGACTTTCAAAAGGTATGTAATGGTGTAAGTCTCGTGTGAAATTGGTAAATAGATACCCCTAAAAATTGGCTCCTAAGACAAATTAAGTCTACTCTTTGAGGTGCAACCACTTTCGGCAAGTTTCTTTAAGCACTCTAAACACACCAGAATGGAAAGGAAATTAAAAGTGTTGGAAAAATCAACTCTGTTTTTCTCTCCAAATCCCCACCAAGATTGATCTTCTATGCATAAAATGTTATTAGCAAGAATCCCTTGGTTTAAGAAGCAAGACACAACTAATATTATTCGCATTATTCGCAAGAATCCCTTGGTTTAAGAAGTAAGACACAACTATTATTATTTGCATTATTCGCAAGAATCCGTTGGTTTAAGAAGTAAGAAACAACTAATATTATTTGCATTATTCGCAAGAATCCCTTGGTTTACGAAGTACCCCTTTTAGTAAATTGGATTCACAATGTAAGCTTTTACATTAAATAGAACCCTAAAACGGTCATAAAGTCCCCAAAACCTTGAATGTAAATATTTATATGCATATCATTGAACAGTAGAGAAAATTCAAAAGTTGAATAATTATGGTTTTACATGATACCTGACTTTGTATAAACTGTTAAATAAATAGGAAACCATACAGGAATGTTCAATAACAGAAATAGAGTGTCGTTAACTTTAGCATTTCAGTAACTTTTAATATCAAACAAACATCTCAAATTCCAGAATGCTCTACAACAGGAATGTAGGCCCATAACACTTGTGAATGATTTACAATAACCAAATTGGTCAGAACTGAGAAATATGGTCATTTTAAATCCTCTTTCATTTCAGACAATAACTTGCATATGCATAGTCCATGTTTATCTTGAATGTTCAATGTTCATGTCTTTAATATACACATTGGCTACTACTTGTATGATACTGTGAAAGAGCAAAGTGGAATAGTTGAATTAACCTAGCTACAAGTTACATGTGGTGTACAGTCAGGCTATAAACTGCAATATCCATGTTGTATCATTTGATGGGGTTATACAAACCCACATTCTTGAAATATATCTGGTCACGACAGTCTACTCGCAAGAAATATTTCAGAAAATAAAAAACAAACAACTCCAGGCTCCCTAATTCTGTGCATATTGTGGTGAACTTCCTTGTAGTATAGCCACATTTGGTTGAGGATTCTTTCTTAACTAGAACCACTTTATTTCTAGTAGAAATTTACAAAAAGGAGGGAGATGGGAAAAGATAAGGTTGAAAGACAAGATGCACCAGCAGAGATACTATTAGCATACTGTAATATGGAAAGGATAAGCCCAATTGTATGCTTAGCATAGTTATCACATATACGGGTTTTCAACCATCCAAATCCTCTAGATTCCAAACACCTAGAACACCCCATATGTTGTAAGCTTGTAAAGCATAAACTATGTTGCATTACATCATAATATTGTAAACCTGTTGCACAGGAAATTATTAATACAGGCCCTCAAACACTCAATTTTCTTCTGTTACATGTGGTATCCATCATTTCAATTCGTACATTTCAGCTGTATCCCCCCTTCTTTGATAAAATCCATATGAAAAGAGTCAACCAATGAAATGTTAGCTCAGATACAATTTTTCTAGACAAAAACACCCTACATAGAATTGGAGAAAATAGTTTCTCCACCCTTGTATAGTTGATATAATTGTTACAAAATAATTTGTGACAAAATGACAATATCCAATAGTCACAGTTGTTTAGTTATACAATATCCACCTCAGCAATATGTGGCAACAGCATTCCTTTATGCAACAAACTAGGTAGCCATTGAATTCAGAGTTTGAAGGGCTTTTTACAAGAGTCACATAAAGGAATGTTTTTCTTCTATTCTCATAAACAAACATAATTCCTGAAATGAGCACAAGTATAAAAAAATTACTTACGTTTCTATTCTTTTAATCAGGAAATGCACTGATCACATCTCTCCATTACAGCCACCCAATTGTTTAATATAGTACAATTTAATGGGCCTGGTCAAGAACACCCAGTGAGACAGGAAAATGCTTTGTTCAATAATTTTAGTTCCATGTTTACTTAACAAAAAAGTTCCATCAGCTGTCAATATTGGTTAGTTATATGCACTCAACCAAATGTTGATGAAAAACTACCTAAAAAGTAAAACCCAGCACATTAAAATCACACAACCACCAGCCAATTTCATTTTAAACTAACAAATAAACTAGTTATATAAAAAAATCAAGTCCCTAGAAAACAATAAACATAGATAGAAGAAATGCAAAAGACAAACAACTTTCATACCTTTGGTAAAACTTGGGAGGACCATATATGAAACCAATTCCAACAGGATGAGAAGGAGTCTTTAGAAGCAAATGTGACACATGTTCTACTAAAGCCCCTTGACCGCTATATTTCCTTGGACTCTTTCCATGCTCATTTCGCATCACTCTACCAGTATTTTTACCCAAAACATCACTTTTTGCAACTATATGATTTTGGAATTGTGGGGAACCTTCTACAGTACGAACTATCAATGCACCCCCATAAACATCAGGCCTAGGATCAAGATAGACACCTGAACAATTAGCATGAAGTCCATTTACCAATCTTGGTATGCTTTCAAAATTCTTCGACATATGCACTGCTGATTTTGCAACTCCATTAGACTGGAATGGGATAGCACCATAACCTCATGTTAAATGAGTTGAGACTGAACTTGCAACTGGTGTTGATATAGGTGATGGAGACATCCCGCCATATCTATGATGGGGATATCGTGGCTGGATCAATGGGATTGCAAATGGAGATACTCGGAAGGATATGTTTCCTTTCACATAAAAATGGTCACTGCAGGAAAAACACTAGAGTCAGGAAGATAGTTTGTCTATTCCAGAAAGTTACTCTAAAGACTGATATGCAACCAAGATGGGCAGCTACAATAAATCCAAAAGACTCGGGAAAAAGAACAAAACCTTGAAGGTTGATATGGTGACCATCCTTTTGAATATAGTGTTGAATAGTCCATCTCTAGCGATGAGAGATTTCTTGAATGTACAACACATTGTGTAGCATGCTGCATTAAAATTGAAATAGAACAACAATCAAAATCAATAACAAATTCTGATTAAACTAAAAATATTATATAGTCGTTATATTTCAAAACAACAACAAAGAAACATTGGTTTTACTTTTTTTTTCACTGCATTCCTATTGAGTACTAGCTATTAGTCACAATGTATGTTATGTATGTCACAAACAGAAGTCTCAAATACAACTCTTAGAGATCCTAGAGCAAACAGAAGAATATATACGACAAATAGGCAACCAAATTTGAATCTCCCAAATAACCTAAAGATCACAAAAACATGGTTCTTCATATGAAGATAGTGTGAAACATCTCCATTAGTATTAAATTCAACATAAGGTGGAAACCCTATTTCACATGTTCAACAGGGACAATAAAAGCCCAGTTACCCAATTAACAAGGTCAACTAAAATTTCACCAAAGTGATGAAACTGAATGTTATGATGGCAGAATTTTGTAGCTTCTTTGTATGCATGCATTTTGACTTGTGTTATTTGGAGCACATGGTGAATTTTTTACTCTTTTAACCAAAAGGTGGGTTAGCTCTTTTTTATATTCTTTGAAGCACTTTTATTGATCCTTGTCGCTGCAACCTTACTAGACCACTTTTTGCTTTAGATTTGTTGGAGCACTCTTCTTGATCTTTGTCACTTTAGCTTTGTTAGATCACTTTCAACAACTTTAAAAATCTTGGGTTGCTTGAAGCAATATTGTTGATCATTGAAAGTTTTCTTCCTTTTAGTGAATCTATCTTTGATCTTTTTCGCTTCAGCACTTCCAGTTCTCTTGACAGTAACGATGGCACTCTTTAGCTTCTTCTGTATGTGTGTCTTTTATGATGGGATGCCATCTTAACACCTGTTGATCAGAGATTTGGTTCATGGTTTGAATCTTAAAGTGTTGACCCTCTAGTCCCCTTATAATAAATTCTATGAAAGCTAGTATACTCACCAAAATACTATCCAAATTTCAATATGCAGCATTCACTTGTTTTGTTTTGCACTCACTTCTTGTGTACAATCCTTGAATTTTCACTATTCGCATGATACTTCTTGATTTGCCAAGCAACTACATTTTTAGATTGCTAGAAATTTTAAGCATTTGTTTTTCCAAGGCTTCCATCTCCACTATCCTCTCTCTGCTTCAGCTTCCCTAATGTTTGTTTGTATTAGAAACTTAGAAAGGCCTCCCTATCCTCTCATCTTTTCTGAATGGTCCTTGAATATTTTTTCCTTAAAAGAGATACATTTGAAACTTTAGCCTCTTTCACTAATGGGATAAGAAGATCACCAAAGAAGAGTTAAAGATGGCCAAAACTCAAAGGATGCAAAAAATAATACATCCAGAGGATCATGATAAGTTTTAAATGCTCTCTTTTTGGAAGTTGAGCCTTAAAAGGGCTAAAGCACCCCCTTTAATCTTCTTTTCCATCTAAATAATGCAAATTCTTATAGGAACACAAATATCAATGTCGAGTCCTGCTTAGAAAGACCCACAGAAAAACTTGGTACACGCAACAAAGAAAGCAAAGGTTTCTCAAAATAATGGTTGATTTGCATTATTGCAATCTTCAGTCAGCTCAATCTCATTCCATGTTATCTACAGTAAACTTTCTTTAGATACAAGAGGAAAGGAAGCTATGTATATGTCTATGAAAGGAATTTCTAAACAAAAGACAACCCATTCAAAATTACTGACAAATGCCATTGTAACTAACACACAACTAAGATTAGTAACAAATTACATCTTAAGGTAATTGCAATTGCAAGAAAACACAGATATTAAAAATAACATATATCTTGTTGAACTCATAGCTAATTTGTTTGATAAAACAAGCCATGCAATATATAACACTAGATAGAGAGTAATGCTTTAGATCAATACAAGAGTTTTTTTTAATTCTGATTCATGTAAGTACTTTACAAACACTAAATAAGCAATTCTGAATTTCATGCCTTGAAACTTGATAGAAGCCAAAACAAATTTTCAGATGAAGTGAATATCATTCACAAACATTTAGGATTTTTATCACCTAAGAGATGCATGTTGCCCATATTTATTCCTCACCTCCTCCCCTAGAGGAATCCATGTCTATATAATCAATGATAGTCCATATATTTACATCAATACAGTAGGGTTTGATCCACCCAAAGATATTACAATGTTCATTTTCATTGTGGATATATGACCTCCCCATCCAAATAGCTTCTCATCAGAATATATAGGCTGTTATTCAAGGAAGATGGTATAACATCACAGTCGTGTCTCCTCGAAGACTGCACACACACATACAATTTTTCTTAATTAGTATAGCAAGAAGTGGAGAATTCCTAATTTTACTCACTCAAGTCAGAATTTAAAATAAATACTAGGCTTTAAAAGTTCACATACTTGCTTCTAGTTCAGTTGTGACTTTGGTGATAGGACTTTGATCTGTTTTAGAGCCTGCAATGCACTTTTACGCCATTGGAAACTAGCGTCTGTTTCTCTTGTATAGGTAGTGGTGATTCCCTTATACCCAATGCTGACACTTTCCAAAAACAAGACAGCAAAACATTCTGCTCAACACTCTCTAAATTGGATCCAATGTAGTAGTACTAGCTATGGTCATACTTGGACAGAACTTGCAACAGACCTAATCAAACTGATGTAGACAGTGCTGGAATTGCTCCTACACAGGTTTTTAGCTATGTAGAAGATATGTGATGACACGTCTATTATTAACGTAACATTGGACTGGTCACCTTTTGGTAAACAAGGCACATATACTATAGAATGCATAACATGTTTTATAAATGTTATATAATATGAAAAAAATGAATTACGAAACCTCATATAACGACAATTAGTATTAAATATAGTTCTGAAATTACTCTTCTTCTATTAAATAATTTAGCTATGTAGAAGATATGCTGTGAAATATTTTCTGTCAACATTGGATTGGTCACCTTTTAGGTTGTATGCAAGGGGCATATAATAGGATGCATAAAATGTTTTTTAAGGTTATAATATGCCAAAAATGAATTATCAAACTTCATATAAAGACATCTAGTTCAGAGACTCTTCCAGATAGCTACATTGAGAGGTCAGATAACCAACTTCACCACCAAGATAAAAATACCAAGGAATACATCCCATCTTCATCCTGACTTCAAAATATGTCTACAAGGGAATACAAGAAGAACCCAGTCATGGCTTATCCAGGGAGGCACTTATGGACCTTCCAAGAAACTGATACAAGAGGAGATCAACGTCTGCCTCAGACATCCAAAGGATGTGAAAAATCTAAATTCTGTCATACTCTTGAAAAAATAAACATCAAAGATGTCAAAGAGAGTAGGTCAAGCTCAAATTAAAAGAGCTTCATCAATCCATTCCCCACTATTTCAACTTCACATATTTCAGTGAACTGTAAGAGGCCAGATGCCATAGAGAGTGCCTCCTTGGATAAGCCATCTGCCTTCTTGTTGTATTCTTTGTAGACATGAGCAAAATCAAGGGAAAGAAAGGATGATTCGAGATTCCCGATATTTTGACACCATCCATATTCTTGATTCTTGAGAAGAGTTATCATTGTCACCAAAGAAACTACTTCCCTCACTTTGGGTTTAATCCAACACATGGAGGGCTTACCTAAGAGAAACTAAGTTGTAAATATAGATGTAATTTCAAAGAGACTTAGGTTGCTACATAAACTATGAGTGATTTCTTGCTATAAATCAAGTTGATGTTAAATAAATGTTTTCAGAAAGATGTTAGTTGATGTTAAGTTGATTTCAGAAATGATGTTAAATGATTTCAGAACTGTTTTCAATGTTCTTTATTAGTTCATAGTTACAGTTCGAATATTAATTAATGTATGTGTAAATTCCCTCAAACTGCAGATCTGAATTATTAATTCAATTACTGCTATAAAACCTGCCAGAAATGTGTCTTTTCAAACAACTATGGTCCATTTTGCATATTTTGTAAGATCTTAGCTCTATCTAATACCAAGTTTACATTTTTTCTATGATGCTTATTGATGCAAAATGTGTTATGAATCCAGAAGACACCAACAGTATTTTTTGGTGCTACTTTAATTAGGTGAACCATGGCTTCAGTATAAATGTAGAGGATCCTAGATGGGAAGGAAGCTTCACAAATATATTCACAACTCCCCAAAAATATTCATAGAAGCTTTAAATATTAAATGTGAATGATAAAAACCATCAAACGTACACAATTGAGAACTATGATCAGCCCTACTAGAAGCGACAACAATTTATGCATTATATAGTTCTCTAATGACCACATCATGAGGTGTAAATTTCATGTATGCCCATCACCAAAGTGAAAAATTCAATAAATAATGAGTAGATTAGCAAATATTTCAAGAACAAGGAGATTGACATTGATGCATCCATTAGTGAACTGCATAATGTCTCATCCTAAAACATCAACTTGTGTAGAGTCATCAACTACAATCTGCAAAATGATACTATTAGATGTATAAGGATGCATCTCATGAGATTGAATCATATGGTGTGAGGTGCAATAATCAGGTATTTGGTTGTTTGAAGATGCTTATAAGGCTTGAGTAGACAGTGCATGTAATTTAGTAGAAGAAGGTTTGAGCACTGAAATTTTGTGCTACTACATGGCTTCATTCAATGGCTCTAGTTTTATCCAACATTTGGATTCATCATGCCCAAGTATGACACAAAAAATACAGATTACACTTGATTTATAAGATTTATATTGGCAAAAGTTAAATAAAAACATTGTAAGATTTATATGGATAAAATTTATATACATGCTATTCCAAAGTAAAAAGGGGCAATCCCAAAAGCATCTAGGCTCAATTTATATAAAATACTTCTATATGAATCAAAAGGATAATAAGGAAGGGCACTTAACCAACAACAAAAAAAACTTCTCAGTGGAATGAGGGATCAAATGGACCTTCACAAAATCAAGGATAATATTCTTCTCTTTGTCCACTTCATTGTTGTGTTCCACAAACTATGCGGGATCATTAGGGACTGTAACCTTCTCATCAACAAAACACCAAAGGTTAACCTCATCCAACAACATCTGATGTCTACACTTCCAAGGAGTGAAGATTGTGTCACCTTCCAATAGATCACACTCTCTAAGACCTAGACTAGCCATCCCTAGAACTCCTAGAAAACATCTCAACCAAAGATGTCAGGGTGAAAATAAATCGATAAGAAAAACCTATCACAAGTGAAGAACACCTCTCTCATGCATAAACAACACTCCAATACCTAGGGAAACTGGGGTATCAGACCCAACAACCTATCATAGGTCTTGATGCTTAAGCCTTATTTCAGGGATAAATCAGCTTCAATCACTAAAGCTAAGGTATAACACCCAGTGAAATCCTTTGACAACTCCCTCCCATAGGGAGAATCCCACTCCATACACAGCTCCTAGAATATGTTTGATAACATGCTATGATACCATGTTAATTTTCAACACACGTTACACAGATCTGCACTCAGAAACTAAACCCTAACAATTAGGAAACTAAAAACTACTAACATCTCTCAAAACAACAAAGTCTGAACACTAAACCTGCATACACATACAATCTAAAAATACAAACAACAAGTAAAAATATGAACTCTCAATCACATCTGCTTATATTGATTCAGAAATAAGAAATTCAATGCACTAGCTCAAAATTGAAGTTTCACAAACTCCTACTGTCGTCTCTGCATAGAGAGACCTACCTTTATTTTATAGACTAAGAAAGGATAAGGTTAAAATGAATTGCAATCATCCATGTGGTGTTCCCTAGGCTAGGAGAAAACCCTAACCCTAATTCTTCCTAGAGTCTACGTGTATCACTCTGCCAGGAATAGAATGCCCATTAAGAGAGAATTGAATGCATGAAAGCATATTCCTCCCTCCTAGGTAACTGCGACCTGTCCTAGATCTAGACCACTCCCTTGATGCATGAACTTTCATAATTTAAGAACTGACCTTAACAAAAGAAAAAAATACATTTAACTAATGAAAATGCATGTGTTGTCCTAAATTTGGAACAACACTTCTACAACAAGAAAATGCTAATGTTGGCTCTCTAATGCAGGAATCCTCAACCACACCTAGATGACTGTTATGCTTTATAGAGGCCTAATTAGTGTTGCACCTCATCCTTGCCACCCTTGCTTCACCCTCATCCAACATGCCTCACTGCTATGCACAGAAACCGAGGGGAAGGATCTGCTGTAGTTACTGAAGGAAAACAGTTACCAATGCAACAGATAAAATCTAAGGACAATTATAATATTTGTTGGGGATAACGTTGGGTGTCTATTTTGTCACTTTTTAAACCTATTAACCTCCTTAAACCAATGCCTTTTGGCCTAGTTTTTACACGGCCATTTGCTCACAAATCAACAGTATTTTCCTAGCCTCTTGCACAAATAAATAAAAGTATGATGAATTATTCTTTACAAATATTTATTAGTTTATTTACATTAATTTTAACTAATATTTGGATTATTATAAATAGAATAGACACATTGCATAGATTAAGGACATCACACTTCACATGCATTCACTACTTTATAAGGCCTTGAGCATAAAAATTCCAACACAAGGTTCAAACATATAGTCTACATAATTATTCCAATTCTATAAGTAGTATCAATGCATATATGGTATGAAGGGAATCATACCCTCCCAACTATCTATCTTGGAATATATATGTGGCATTTACTATACATTTGTGAAGTACCTAAATTGGGTATAGTTCTATAAGTAACCTTGTGTAACTAATTGTAAGTATATGGGGTCTTTTAATTGAACAGTTTTAAGATAGCATCCCAAACACTATAAAGGATGGCCTCTACTCATTGGAGGGGGGCAGATGATGCATTAGTGTTACCTCTATATTCATTTTCAAGTGCAATGTAGAGACAAGATGGAATAAGAAGATTGTGGTGTCATTAAAAAGACCAAGAAAAGATATGCTTAGAAGCAATATAATTGATCAAGTGATATGAAGTTGTTGAGTTGATTACAAAACTGAGTACACTCTCTTAACAAGTCTTGTAGTGTTTTGGCATCATCTTCAAAGATGAATGTGAAATAGGATGTCATCTATCTTAAAGGAGGAAGTTATGATAGCTTTGAAGATCACCTTTCATACCTCAACATGATTAGGGACAACAAATAGGAGTAAGCATAGAAATTACAATCCTAGGGGGATTAGTTCCTATAAATGAAAAGCTACAGGACAAAAGGGACAAACTTCAACAGTAAAGATACACCCATTGTAAAATCAAAGAGATGACAAGTAGCAAAAGACTGTAGACCAAAGATGAATAAGGTGCATGTCTTGATTGTGTAAGTCCAATTTGGTACTATTTTGGTAAACCATGATTGAACTATGAACTACATGGCTGAGATAGTTTGAATGGGCTTAATCATATTATGACTATTCTTGAAAATTGTTTAAGGGCCCAAGTCTCTACATGAACCATTGTTAAAATCTCTTTGAAGGCCTAATCTAGTTTGATAAGAAGGTATGCATGAATTGATGATATGATAACCAATTGAAGAATCTGATATATGATTGAAGAAGAAGAAGTCACTAACAGTGAATTGTTGTTCAAAGACCTGATCTGAACTGAATTTATAGACTAGGAATCATTGCAACCAAAAAGCGGTGATTATATTCATACTCCAATGAAATATAGAGTCGATGTTCTTTATACTTTGAGAGAATAAATACATGAAATAAAATAATTTAATCAGCAGGATGTACATGCCTATTGTTAGATTTTACTGCTTGGTACACAGATCTACACTTCCTATGAACAAAGACCCTAAACTAGGAATTAGAAAACTCTCTAAACAACTCTGAAACCACAGACTGTGTATATACTAAAAAATGGGTTGTACAATCACTGAATTCTACAGAAAAACCCAAACAACAAAGTGTATTTACTTAAATTTGCATTAAAGATTAAACTGGGAATTATGACAACAAGTACAAAATTCTGCAACTCTCAATCACACACCAATCACATCTGTCTTACAATGCAATAGCTTAAAATTAAAAGTTAAAATTGTGATTCACAATTTCACCCTCACAATTAAATACACGAAACAACAAAAATAAATCAGCAGAATGTAGGTGCCTACTAGCATCATGATAGGGGCTCACAAGTTTATAATTGTGAGCACATAATGCTGCTCTAGCTCATAACATCCAATTGCAATGACTAAGAATATGCATTATCCACAATAAAAAGAACGTTAACACCACCGGACACATAAGAGTTTGCAATGCCAAATGCTTCTTTAATCAAATACTAGGCATAAAAAGGATTCAACGAGTATTTTTTTAGCTTTGGACAAATGTTGACAATACTTGCACAGTGCACCCTATAAATTATGTCATACTTTCAAAATGTCATACTTCTTTTGGAAAGAAGCTGCCAAAGAGGCCATTAGCACTAAGAACTAAACCATGTCTGGTGCACCGAAGCAATATTTAAGGATTCTACATGAAAGTGCAAGAGCAATAAACAATTAGATTTCACATATTCATAATGTTGTGAAAATGTAGTAGAAGATGTGTTCAACTGATATACAATCACCATGCAGACAAAATATCGTACCCCTTCAACCACCATAATAAAGCATGCTAAAAGCTGTCTAGACTCTAAAGACAATAAAGGAACCACAACAGGAACAGAGCCCCAACAAAGAAGGACAATAAAGGAACCATCGTTCAGTCGTAGAAACTAAAAGCCCTTTGGGGTGGATCGAATATAGGTAGACCCATGCATGCATGAGACCTTACCGATTTGGATTAGCTTGAGCACTTATAGCATTGCTAGTTACTTTATTAGACTTGGACGAGTCCCCAAGAAGCACAAGTACCTAATGTCACAGGAACATTCTAAGAAGCACATTACTACCCCCAGGCACCTGCGTATATTGGGAAGATGGTGGATTAAAGGGAGGGAAAATCCACCTAAGGAAACCCTACATTTTAGAAACTAGCACCACTAAATGGAATACTGAAAGGAGATAGAAAACACATAGAAACCCACCTCCAATGTTAACATTGGTTTCACTTCCACCGCAAAAGAAAAGGTAGATGTCAGCATGGGAATGCTTATATTTGGAAAGTTTAACCCAGAAACACCAACTCCATAAACAGTTGGTTGAGCAGTGGCGGTCAAATTCGCTGAAGGTAAAGGCATGGACACTTGCGGATCAGATAGGGCAGGAAATTCCCCACTGATGGGAACATAAAAACTTACCCATCCTTTCTCTTTAATTGAACTGCCTCACATTGGGCATTAACAACACAATATGTAAGCCATCAGTCGGCCATCAAGGAATCACTAAGCTATGTGGAACATAGCCCCAACAAAGAAAATAATTAAGTGGCATTTTTAATCATAGGATTAAACACAGTATCCCTTACCTCCAACAATGCTATGCGGTGGCTATGCATGCCCTCCTCCAACACTGCTATGCACCAGAGAAACCGCAACCCATGACCAAATCCAGAAAATGGTGGAAAAAAACGCTATGCAATACAGAAACCACCCTCCTCCAACACTATTATGCACCAAAGAAACTGCCCTCCTCCAACAATGCAAACCCACGACCAAATCCAGAAAACGATGGAAAAAAATGCTATGTACTAGAGAAAACAACCTCCTCCAACACTGCTATGCACCACAGAAATCTCCCTACAAATCTATAAAAAACGATGGATAAAACCCTATGGAGAAATAACAATGGAGAAAAAACACAGAAAAAACCTATGCAGCATCACGCAGGATTATGGCTTATGGTAGAGGCGTGAGAAGCCCTTTGCAATAAAATATGCCCCATCATATTAGATATTTATATAGTAAATAAAAAACCCTTTTTACCCTTAATATACCACCAATATATTGGTTTAGAATTTTTTGATTTTTAACTCCTCAATATGAACGAACGTGATATCATATTGGTCCCTAGGTGACGCCCTCGTGGTCCAATGAGCCCTTACTTATCTCAGATCGAAACTGGAGATTCTTTTCTATATACTATACCTTTTCCTGTTGTTTCCCTGTTATAGCAGATTTCACCACTCTAGGTGAATCACACTTTGTATGGCCTTCCCCTGTCCCGCTGTAGACTCCTTAGACCCTATGGACCACATTTTGTCCTTTGATGTTTCCTTGATCATCCCTAAAAACACATGAAAAATGCTATACGCGACTTTTAACCTTATAAGCGCGTACATACGCGGGTTTGATCACTAAAACCGCGTACATCGGGATGTGTGAATAATCCAAATCCTTTTGGAGTTTTCCTTGACATGGATCCGACTCATTTGACTCCTGGCCTTGCATATGCCTTGAGATCGCTCGGATTCGACCTTTCATTACCCCTTTGAAAATATATATAAGGAACCCCTTGGTACATTGAAGGCAGAAGAGAGAATTGAGAGCAACGAAACTATAGTCCATTGTTGGCGGAACTTATGCTTGAGTCTGCATCCCTTTGTCCCTTGGAGCACTTTTGTGTTCTTCCCAAGCTTGCCTTTTGCTTGTGAGCTTGCTATCAAGAGATGGAGGATTGAGGTGGTGGAGGCCCAAGTGGGGGATTCAGTTTCTCTGGTTCACAGACATGCCGTCAAAGGTTGTATCTTGTAATCTCTTATTTATATTAATAGAAATATCTTTTCCTGTCCAATGATGTGTATTTGAATGAATATTTTATCCATGGGATTATGTCAAATGCTTTTACATTATTGATTATATATGCTAGAATATATCTAACACCATGATATATAGAATTCTTATATTGTTTACTTGTTGTTGAGGAAGTAATAGATCAATTCAAGATGAAGATTGGAAAGCTCAACGGGGATCTACTTCAACCGTCCAGAATAAGGTACGAGGTCTGATCCTTTAGTGTTAGACATTTTATTTCTATTGCATATTGGGAAAGATTGATTTCTAGAGTCAAGTTGTCTGTTGTGGTACCCCAAGCCATAGGAATTTCTCTCCGTAACAGAATTGGAAACTCCAC